>VDFB02338372.1:7006621-7037571 GCA_007258455.2 Sequoia sempervirens | reverse complement strand
TTTCCAATGACATATACCATGTTATACTTTTAAGAAGTCACTTGAGACCCCTTTTCCTTACCCATTTGCCTCCTCGAGGGGGCATACCCTATCATTCCTCTCCATTCCTCCATCATGAGCTTTCTCCCGTGAGACCAGGGCATCCCCTTTCACTTCCCTCCATTTGGGCAGCTCACATGGCCTTCCCTATGTTGGGGCATCTATTTTTTTGGCTATTTCCTCTATAGAGTCATCTGCATTTTATTTTCTTCGAAACCTTATTATCCTAACAGTATTTCAAAGAGGGAAAAAATGTAGACATCCAAATTTGACCACTTCCATATGGTAAAATTTGTCTCCTTATTCATCCCTTTACCTCTACACCTCATCTTCTTGGTCAGTATTAATTAAATCACTTAATATTGCATGGTCTGCCTAAGGTCCCTAAAGTATTTAATTTAACAATTAAATGCTTTACCTTACACCTTTTCCTCTCTAAATTAAGTAAATATATCGATTTATTTAATTTAGTCATTTGACCTTTTTGAATAAAATAAATTTTAAATTCTTCCTTTTTCTCTCTCCTTGTCACATCCTCCATAATCCCTTTCTAATCTAGATTAATTTAATTAATTCATTATTAGGATGTGCATCCTCTTAATTAAGGATTAATGTCACATCCTCCTATATTTGCCACTTGCCTCTAATATTTTATTAATTATCCTAACCAAGTATTTGCACAACCTTAATCAAAGTCATTTGCCACATTTAGCACCCCTTTTTAGTCAACCTTTTCATTTGCCTTTCTTAGCATGGACCCTCTTTCCCATGTGAATTTTTAATTCACATTTATTCATCCTAAGTCTCTCTCCTCCCCATGTGAATTTTTAATTCACATTTTATTCTTCCAAGACTTCTAGAAGATGGGACTTGTCACCTCATCCACATGTGACCAACTCCCACCTTTTTGGAGACCCTCTCTTATCCATTAGATTCTTCCAAGCTTGTAAATTTTTAATTCACATTTATTTCTCCAACCACTTTCTCTTTTCCCATGGAGATTTTTGAGGAATTCCAAAATTCCTCAAATGTCACTTTCATCCTCACTTGGGGACAAGAAGTTCCTTTTTGAGGAAATCTTCTCACCCCCCAAGGTACTTGTCCTTCCTCCACATCATGTACCTACCTTCCACCTCACTTCCACATCATCTTACCCTTAGCCACTTCACATTCCACATGTCAAGATGTGAAGGCTTGTGAGTCCGCAACTCACGATATCCCTTCATCTTGGCCTTGTTGGATAAATCTCAACTATTGAATTCTCTAGAGAATTAAAATTTCTCTATAAATACCCCCTCCTCTAAGGCATTAAAAAAAAAAAACTTAAGTCATTTTGCACCTACATGCTGTTATTTTGAACACTCATCTCACAAGCATCTCCTCTTACTTAGTCAAGCCATTTTAGCCATTTTCACTTGCATCTAGCCAAGCATCTCCTCTTACTTAGTCAAGCCATTTTAGCCATTTTCACTTGCATCTAGCCATATTTTCAATCTTGCATCTAGCCATCAAAGGAGCACACAAGTACTCAAAATCAAGGGCCAACCAAGGAATTTCAAATGCAAAGAGAAGGTATAATCATTTGTAATCTTCCTTCATTTTATCTCTTTGTGTTAACAATTCCTTAGGCTAATATTTGAGGTGTTCTTTGTGTTTTTACATTACATTTTAGTTGTTTTGCATCATTAGAATTAGGTAAAACTCAAAGGTTCACAATATGTAATAGATGATAGAATAGGAGATAATTATAGATCAAAAATTATAGAGATAGGATGGAGAAAGGTTGTAATGCAAAGCAAAGTGTTAGACAAGAACTCCTTACCACACTTACTTCTACCATTGTACCCTTTAGGGTATAAACTAACTACATTAGGGATACTAGGATATAGATCTTTGGATTGTATTTCCCCATTTCCTCTGCTAACAAGGATATTAGGTATAATGTGTCTTGGAATGATATTTTGTTTGGTTATGTTAAAGGTCTCAATGTTAATTTGAATGCTTTTTGGAATTCTCTTTCTATTGAGATCTTATGATTTATTTCAAAAAGGAAAAATGAGGACTTACACTAGGGAAAAAGAAAGTGTCTCATGGAGTTTTTTGGTAGAATAACTCTTCTTAAAATTGTTGAATAGATTACAATGACTATAAAGATCCCTACTGAAAGATTCATGAAGATTGTGGATGAAGGTTTTTCTCCTATCTTTAGATCTAATATTCAGTTTATTTGATTTTGGCCCCATGATTTGAGAAAGGTCAATGAAAAATTCTATAAAAAGTACATTAATATTAAAAACCAATATTGCAAACAACACCAATATGAACTAAACAAATATGCACAATTATAAGAGATCTAGAGGTTAGATATCAAAGCTTTGACAACAATGGTAGTTGGGAAATAATCTCCCCTCCTCTAGGTACTTTTAAAGATTTAGATTCCTACAAATTTAGCAAGAACAAAGATGATAAAGATGTTGCTCCAGATCTAGTTACCAAAAATTTTTAACTACTATGTTGTTTTATTGTAATGTTTAGCATCAAAATGTTTTATCTTGTATATTTTTGTATCTATCTCATATAAACTGATATACTCTCATTTGTAAGATTTATTTTTTAGCCTAGTGGGGGCTATTGATGAGACTACTTGTAGCCACATATATATTGGTATCGAACTCATTTTTATTAGTAATTGACTATCAATTTAAAAAGAGTTGGAAATAGGATGTACCTTTTCAAGATCCAAACATGAACAAGAGTCCTTCAAGAACATAATGACTCAATTTAAATAAAATGGCATAAATTATTGTAATGTAACCTTAAATACAATAGGTGACTTGACAAAGAGTGACCAATGAACTCAAAGTTTAGAATGTCTTATTCAAAGTAATGAATACATAAATATTAAGGCAATTAGACTTGATCACTCCCAAATGGACTAACCAAGAACTTCATGGGAAAATATATGATGAGAGATGGTATTGACTCAAGATAAAATAATATGCTAGAAACACAACTCAAACCTATTCTTTCTAGACAAAAACATGAAAATGAATAAAATCTAGGACTTAAGGAATGACAAGAAAGGGTCCCCAATCTTGAAAATATAGAGGTATTTGTGGAGGCAATAATACTACAATAATCTAGTCTAAGAAGTTTAAGTAATAAGCTATATAGAGCCTTGTCATGACCAACCACTAAAACTAGCAATTAAGGTCTCATAATATGTAGTGAAGTTTTTTCTTTCACATATTTTAATTTTAAAATATAAAAATTACCTGAGAAACTCATTATGTGTTTAGTAGATTATTCTAAAAATAACATGTGTTCCCATTCATAGTTTAAATTGTGTCTTGTGCAATTGAGCTACATATCTTAATATATTTGTTAACTCTAAAATGATCACACTTGTATGGTTGAGCTTTTGAGCCTAACATGTCAAGTCAATTCTATTCTCTCTTACCTACTATATAGGGAAGCTTCATTGTATGTTTCTAAAATTACATGCTGAGTAACAACAACTAACCAATGAACTTAATAAAAAGAAATTTTTTCTCTAAAATTTTATGTTGTGTATTTGTTCATCTTTTACTATTATGTATACATGTTTCTTTCTATTGATTATTACACGATGATTTATTAAGCTATACTCTAGTATTTAAGACTATTTTATATTTTGTGTGATCTTTTTGTTATGATTTATTTACTTTCCATAATCTCTAACCCTTTTCACCCCTCAAAAACAACAACTATAGGTTTACCTTAATATAGATAAGGATTTGGCCTTTCAATCTAAAAGATTGGATTGCAAGTAATTCGTAATCATACATATATTTATACTATTGGCATTTCATATAAATTGTATTTGACCCTTAAGGGAGGAGCCTCAAAAACTCTTCCACCTAAAACAACTAGTATCTTCTAACATATTTGGTGAAACCCTAAGGATATCAATGGAAACTTGCCAATAGTTTTTGGCAACCATATTGGAACCTTATTCTACAAGATTAATATAATATTTTAATTCAATTCCATAAATCTTGAACCCACATTTTAGCTAAATTTTGGTGAATTATTATCCTATAATTATAGTATTTTACCTAGTGACTCTATACTAATCAACTTGGAAAATCATATGACCCCTAGAATCATCACAAGATCTATAAACAAAGATAATATGCATATTATTATGTATCCCCTTGTATTCATTTCAATAAAAATTCCTCGCACTACCCACAAACACAATCGCAAGTCCTCAAGGAATACCTATCATGGCTACACTACAACCCCTAGAGCACATTCTACCTAGAATACTAGAAAACCTTTGAAACCTCCAACACCACCCATAGTATGGGGAGCCATTCCAAATGTTTCTTTGTGGTATCTTCCTTGATTTATGAGAGAGAACCATATAACAACAATAGAACATCTGCATGACATTGTGAACTATTTCATTGCTCACAATATTGATAAATAAATTGTTGTACTATGATAGCTTGGTACCTCATTCAAAGGAAAGCCCTAGAATGGGACTAGTCACTCCCATAAATGTCATTTTTTTATTGAGAACACCTATATCAAGTCTTCTTCAACATATTCAAGGAAAATGGTGATGCAATTCATGATTTCTTAACAAACTAATTTCTATCAAGAGATAACCTATAGATATTTTTGAAGAATTCATGCAGCCTACCTTGATTGAAGCCCACTCTGGTGCAAGAACACCTTTGGTAAAAAATTGTCAATCTATGTTGATCAAGAGTAGGTTATAGGTTTTGTGAGTTTCTTGTCTAAATAAGGTCACTATGATCATTTTTTATGTTAAATTAGTCATTTTTTAGGGTATTAGGTGATTAGGGGGGTCAATTGTGTCAATTAAAGCAAAGTTGGAATTTGTTGTAAATGTTGCCAAGCACAAAAAGTTAAAAAATTTGCATTTTTGTGGAAGTTTAAGAGTCTTGGAATTCAAAAAAGTAGTTATAGGCATTGGGGTGGTTGGTTTTTTAATATAATACGTATAAAATTCCTCCAAAAGGCTCGACCGAGGTTGTTGATGGTGGATTGAAATCATATTCAATAAGACAACATTTTTTTGCTAATTTTTTGTGTTTTTTGAACTTTGTTCATGTTGTACGAACCTGTACAGGGCTTAAATGTTTTGAAATTCATTGGATAATATAGTAGCATGAGTTATATTTCTTTTGCATCCATTTTGAGAGTCTAACTCTAAGATTAGAAGGAGATTTCATCAAATTTTTGTAGTAGCCCTATTACACAAAATTAAGGGTTTTGATTGAAGTTATATGATGATTTAGTCAATCCACCTACTATCAGACCCTATAACTTAGTGGATTGAATTTTTTGTGGTAGGATAGGTGTTCTTATGGTTTAAGAGGTATAGGATTGAAGTTATTCAAGGTTGGATGATGCCCTAGGGCTGGGCAGAGCAATTTTCATGTGAAAATGAGTTACTAAAGAAAGGTTTTGATGAGTTGTTGAGGGAATTGGTCTTGTGAAGATTTTGTGAGTTTGTATAGACCTAATAGAATCTATTTGAGACATTTTTTGTGTTTTGTAAGCATGGGATATCAAATATTCAATAAACCCTAGGTGTTTTGTATGTGAAATGAGGGTTTCATGGTGCAGCATACTAGAAGGTTTGAATCTCCAAATTGGTGAGGGATTCTGATGTTTTGAGTCAAAATTTATGACTTTCAAGTAATTTTGGGTGTTTTTCAAGTTTTTGATGGGTTCTTCCTTTGGAAATTAGGGCTAATTGAGTAGCCTAGAAGCAGGGCAATCTATTGATTCTTGATGTTGAGTCAAAGAAACCCTATTGGATCTTTTGATATGTTGTTTTGGATTCTATGGTAAGCCTTTGTGGTGTTTCATAAGCCTCTGTATGACCATCTCTAATATATATCTTCATTGATTGGTTATTGAGGGCTACAAGCCTTAAGGAAGGTGTTTGAGTCAAGTTGAGAGACTTGTGTTGGTAAAGTTTTTTTTCTTGTTTGTGTAGAGTCATTTTGAGTTGGATAGGGAGTTTTAACCACCTTTCTTATGTCACACTCTCAATAAAGTATGGTATATATCCCTTTTATGTAAAGGTTGTTGAATACAAAATAGCAATGGTGATAAATAATAGACATAAAAAATGTCTTCTAAATTCATATGGTATTTTTACAAATACAAAGAATAACCTAATATATTGGAAGGCCCATTTTCCTTCCTATGCTATTATTCCCTAACATAAGGCTTTCATACCAAACTACACCCTCTAATTATCTTATGTCTATCTCACTCATGAATCCTATGCCTACTAATTCTTAGCTAGAGTGTCCTTTTTTTGAACAACAAACACTTTTAGAATTTGATGAAATGAGAAAATTTCTCTAGACCATGTCAATGAAGTCACTACTCTAAGAAGGAACTAAAAAATGCACAAATTCCTTCTTATGTGAATAACCAATAGATGCTAAATCCACATGACAAATAATATCCATTTCAATCCTACAAGTCATTTCATAACAACTATCATTACTAAAAAATACCTCCATAGCATCCAAATAACCCCCTATACAACAAAACAAATTGGTACTTGTAGAGCTACTACTCTAACATATGCCCCACAATCCTCATATAGATATGGTGATAACCCAAAATAGTTATACCTAATAAAATACCATCTAGTGCTATCATTTTACCACCTCACATCTTCCTAGTACATTTCCTACTAATTCCCATTCCCAAGCTAGCTTCCATGAAGAATAGATCCTAACCACTTTTCATAATAAATAATATTTTTTAAAACAAAGCTACCCAAAATAGACTAGTATCCAAGAGCAAACATTGGCAAATCTGGAGGACTCTAAATCATCTGTTTAACCTAATTATTGTTGCCTCATAAGGTTTGTAGGCCAAATTTTAATGATATATAAGAGTGAGAAAAAAGGTAGCAAAAGAAAGAGTTTCCCTAAGGATTGCACCACCTTTTATACAAAAGGAGAAGGAATTTGAATTTCTAATGTTTAGCATGCAAATACATCTATTACAAGGCTTGTGATGTTTTTTGTGTCCATGTTGAATCAATTTGGGTATACTCTAGCCACTAAACTAATATCTTATGGTATACCAAAAAGGATAAGAAAAATCACTTACCTAGATATCAAGAATCCACACATTCATTGGGCATCTAATTATACAAAAGAAAGAAAATCTACAGGTTCATTCAACATAGTGGATCAACTTAAGGAATACACACTTAGCATGCTACTTTGGGAAGTGCTCTCTATACTGAAATAGATGAAAGTATTGGAGGTATCTCTTAAGGGGTAGAAGGCCTTAGCCAAGCAAGGAGTGCACCACATGGACACAACAAAGGTAATCTTGCCAAAATCTAATATCTTACAGATTGTGGGAGTTGACATAGGTAAAATAAAACCAAAGCATTTCTAATTGAAATTGATCTACAAGGATAAATTGATGCATAAATTGAATGGTAGGATCTAGTTCAAGTACTTCAATGATTCCTCAAAATGTCATGAAAGCCCTAGGTTTGACCTATGAGCCTACAAATAAGGTTGGTGTCTAAGCATATGGTACCCTTGTTAATTCTACAGGGATGGTTAGGGATTTTCATTTATCTCCATATGAATGGACCAATGTTGAGCTCCTCTAAGGCATATCCATCATAAATGTTCCCACCACTTTTGGCATCTATTTATCTAAATATTTTATAACTAAATTTGGAGGATATTTTTCCATAGAATAAATCCACATGTTCTTGACCATAATATACAAAACCACAATGAGAATCCATTATAAGCCACTCAATATGCATCACATTAAGAGAAAAATATTGACCATAGTGATCCCAATCAATTATTTGTGATTAAATATGAGTCATCATCTCCTAAGCACCATAATGAGATACATACTACTAACGATTTTATGAATGGATATAATGACACATGGTTGCCATCTATGGACGACACTAATGTTGGACTCCTTAGTTATTTGAGTAAATTGGTCCAAGTACATATATAATTTGTTAAGAGTATCCACTAATCCTAGAGGTTGTAAATAAATAAGAGAGTGGTTATGTGATTTGGAGATTATTATTGATGGTGTTAATTTTAGGATAGGAGTTGGTGCTAGCATCCAAATAATCTTCCCATAAGGAGATATATATCAATAGTATTACTAGAAATTGTTCAATTGCACCTACAATATTATAAAATATGAGGTGCTAGGCTAGGTATTGCTATTCGTGTAATTGGTGGTCAAGTAGGTTAATTATTTATATAAATCCAATAACTCTATTATTAAATAATATAAACACCACATATGGACCTATTGGGTTTATTTGATGTAATCAATATCAAAGTGGCACCTAGAAAATAAAATTTTGGAGAAAATATAATGACACTCATTGGATCCCAATTTGATCCCACTATGATATACTAAATAAAATGAAGGGATAAGGCTAGTGGTTAGAGTTGCAATGCTTGAAAATTAATCTTATTAGGTATTCTTAAAAAATGATCAATAGATTGTAGAATTTCTCCAAAATTTTGATGAGTTTGTAGAAGAGCTCACCTCAAAAATAGAGGAGGCCTAAGAACATCAAATCATCTAATTGAAAAGAAAAAAGGTACCTATTTAGTTATGGGTGGCCTAGAGGCCATATTTAGTCACAATGACTATTGCAAAGATGAGAAAAACCATAGCCAGTTACAAGAATAGATTGTAGACTTTATCCAAATTTTTGATGAGTTTGTAGAAGAGATCACCCGAAAAATAGAGGAGGCCTAAATAGATCAAATCATCTAATTGAAAAGTAACAAGATACCTAGATAATCTAATTTTGATGGGTTTATAGAAGAGCTCACACCAAAAATAAAGGAGGCCTGGGGAGATCAAATCATCTAATTGAAAATCAAAAAGGTATGTAAATTTATAGTTTCCATAGAGGGCATATTTAGTCATGGTGACTCTTGTAGTGATGATAAAAAAACCATAGCCAAAAAGGACTATGGAGACGTGGAGATAGATTCTAGTAGGGTTTTCAAGATGGAAAAAATCTACACAAAGGAAGAGAAATAATACATAAATAACCTTTGTAATAAATATGACCAAGTCATGGCCTAGCTAAAACTATGAGGGGTGAAGAGACTATAAAAAAGAGGTGATGTAACACACAATAGAACCTTGGCCTAAAAATAAACTAGTTAGAGATAATAAGAGGCTAGTAAATCTTGATATTAAACCACTCATGAAGTAGGAACTCTCTAAGATAGTGATCTCAAAAATCATCTACCCTATCAAGCATTCACTATGGTCTCTAGCTTGGTCCTGGTGAGAAAGAATGGATAAATTAGACCATGTGTTGATTTCTAGGACTTGAAGAAAGCATCCCTCAAAGAGCATTACCCATTGCCTTCGATGGACCAAATCATACAATCAATGGCTAGTTGAATTTGATTCTCCATTTTGGATTGTTTATTTAGCTTAAAATAAGTATTGGTGAGAGGAAGATTAACACAAGACTATATTTCCCAAAAAAGGGGCACATATGTTTAATAAAATATATCTTTTGTTTTATCCAATATTAGAGCTATATTTAAAATGGTAATGGGATTTCCTCCAATGAGCCCCATTAGTGATATTATCCTTATTTATTAGGATAATCTTGTTAGTTTGTAGAGCCTGATCATACTTTGATGTTAAATTTTAGTGACTTTGGCAGTTATAGTTCCCCCCCAAACAATTAATAGGAGAGTGTAGGGGCAGAGCCCCTCTTGCAAGGTCTGAGGGGACCACCTGAATCCCATGGTGGGGGTCTAAGGGTAACACCCCTAGTAGGGTCTACTGGGGGCAGCACCCCAAGTTGGGGGCTCAAAGGTAGCACCCCCAAAGCAAAAGATTAATGCATTTTTTAATAAATAAATTTGTAATTAAATTAGGTTGAAATTTATTTTGTAGCTACCCACGACTAAAAAGTTTCTTGCTACACATTGGAGTTGAATAGTCATGCATGGAAGAAGTAGTTACACATAGTAGCATGCGTGAATTGAAGAGGTAGGGTTTGGTGATCATAGTGTTTGTATTGGGAACACGTAACAACGTGAAGTGCGTTGAGCATAGACTATAGATGTTTGAAGTTAAATGCAATAGTAGTATTTGATTTTCATTAATTTAATCTATTTTGTTGGATAATTAATAAATTGGATTGTTTTTTGTGGACATAACATTCATTAGGTGAACTACGTTAAAAATTTTGTGCCTATGTAATTCATTCTATCATTTAATTTTTGTATCTACATTTATAATTAGTTTAATTTTTTGCTCCATTCTACCTAAAATCCTAACAGAACTAACCATCTTCTCCATGAATGAGGAATGAGGAAGATAATTTAAATCATCTAGAGAATATATTTGGGAGATGTCAGTAATTTGGGATATCACTTAACTTGAGGAAGTGCGTATTTGGAGTTCCTCAAGGTAAGTTATTAGGGAATTTAGTTTTTAAGGATGGAATTATTATGGACCCAAAGATAATTAAAGCAATACTAGAGATTTCACTTCCTTAACACAAGAAAGATCTACAATCTTTCCTAAGAAATATTAATTTATAGCTAACTATGTAGCCATTGTCCAAACCACCAAGACCACATGACAAGATGTGGTTTCATAAATTGAAAACCCTTGCAAAGTCACCTATGTTTTGTGTCTTCTTTAGTGTCCATTCCCTTAGTATTTTTGTAGGCACGTTTTAGCCCTTTCATAAGCCTTTTTCCTTCTCAAGGTGTTCAGGCCTTCTTTCTAGTGGTCACTTTTTCATATCACTTTTGTGTTATCCCTATGCTTTTCATGTCTCCTATAATTTTTGAGTGTAAATTATTTGGACCCTAGCACCTAGCATGGACATCTATGCATAGCACTAGCATCTTACAATAGTTTTTTGATCAAAAGTTGTTTATAAGAATTTTTACACTTGTCGCCTTCTTAGATTAGTGAAAATAGCTTGAAATGATTTATAATGGCTTGTTAGACCTTTCTTTTCCCTCCTCTTCTCATTTCAAAAAAGAGAACTTTAATTTTTGTGAAGTCTCTCTCTCTCTTGGCTCTCTTGCACTCTCAATCTCACATACAACTCTTTGTATCTTGTTAATTAAGCTTGTTATAAAACTCTCACAACATTCTCCCACAAATCTCTTATTCTCTTTGGCTTCCTCAATCCTTGTATGCAATATTTTTCCTTTTATCTTGTGTCCCCAAGCACCTTGGGATTATCACATCCCTTTTTATTTCATTTTAGTTTCAATATTGCACATTCACAACTCTAGCCATTCCTAGACATAGTTGGGATAGGAGCATTTACATATCATTTCATTTCTCTCTATCTTTCCTAGCTTCTATGGAGGTGGAAACACCAAAGTAGGGATTTGACTAATACAAATCCCCAAACAACCTAAAATATTTTTCCTCTTTTTCATGTATGTAGGTATTTTGAGGGTATTCAATTACACAGAAGTTTGCATGTGATTTTCTATTGCTCACTTCTTTCATTTAAATTATTTACAACTTATTTCTAGTTTATTCTTTTATATTTTTGATGTAAAGTGTTTGTTGGTGCATTTTTCATTGTTGATCTTGCAAGTTAGCCAAAATGTAGAGTTGGGTTCTTTAAATTTCTAGGTGCTTTATGTTTGTTCTTTATACAAGATGGCAACGTTATGTATGGATGTCCATGTGATGCACTAGTGTCTTGGCTAGTGAATTTCTCCTTCAAACTTCAGGTTCCTTGATGCCTATATTTCTTATTTCTATAGTTATTATAATTTATTTATTTTTCTATTAGTAGATATTTTCCCCAAATTATTTCCCTTTAAGCATGTTAGCTAGTTAATTTTATTTGAGTGTAATAAGTGGATTTTTATCTCAAAGGAACCTAGCTTTCCTTTTTTCAAAGTCAAATTTCCTTCATTACATAAGGGATAAATAATTCAAATGGAAAAATTATGGGCACTAAGCATTTAAGCTCATCAAGAAGGCAACTGCTAGTGCTTTGATGCTAATTAACCTTGAATTCTCTAAGAATTTCATCATGTATGTTTATGGAGGAAATTCTAGTATTTTTATAGTTCTCACACAAAAATATAAGAGGGAGAACAACATAGATCACCCTATTATCTTCTTTAGTTAGACTTTGAAAGAAATAGAGGAAATGAGCACTTTTTTGAAAGGTAAATTTGTGCTCTAGTGAAAGCATTGAATAAATTCAAGCATACAATATTAGCCAACAAAGCAAAAACCATGGTGGTACACTCAAATGTTAAATAGTTCATTCTAGGTAGAGACAAATATTAAAAAATGGCTAATTGATTACAAATATCCTAGAATGTGATATGAATGTAAGTATTGCAAGGTTAGTTAGAGGAAAAGCATTATGCCAACAATTTTTGTAAGATTTAATGATTCTTAAGGGCTTGAGAGAGGAAGAAGAAGAACAGTAATATATGATATTTAAATGAATAGATCCAACTCAGTTGGAGATGGCTTTCACTATCTAGAAATATGACAATACCCTAAGGAGTTGATACCAAAACATAGAAGAGCGTATAGGATTCAATCTATGCATATAGAAAAATTGAAGTTGTCCTATTTTGATGAAATGTTGATCTACTATTGCTTAGATACATAGAGAAATACAAGGCCTTGGATATCCTGGGAGAGTTTCATTAGGGGAATCAAGAAGTTACTATTCTACCTAAACTAATACCATCAAGATAATGTAGTCAAGTTATAATTATTTACAATTATTTATGGACACACATAGTTGGGTGTGAAGTTAAAAAAATTAGTATTTTTATATAGGAAAGAAGAAGAAGGTTCCCCTCCTCACCAATCCCATATCTAGAGATCATCCATTTGTTACGTATGGAATTGATTTCATCAAATTAATCAACCTTTCATCTATCACTAGTCATAAATTTGTCCTTATAACAATATATTACTTCACAAGGTGGACTAAATCTAAAGTACTAAAGAATGAAATAGATATGGAAGTTATTTATTTCCTTTTGAATACCAAGCTAAGGTTTAATTCTCTTAATACTATTATCAATAACAATAACAAGGAATTTATAAGGATTGTTCTCACATAGTTTACTCATCAATAGGGTTATACCTTAAAGCATCCTCGAATTACTACCCACAAGGAAATGGACTAGTCAAATATATATATAATATATAATAAAAATCATCAAAAGAATATGGAAAAAAATTAATTACAAGTGGCATATGCACCTAAAACAAGATTAATGGGTTGATCAAGTAACTGATCTTAAATGAGCAACAAGGATTTCCCCTTACACTCTAGTCCAACAAAATAGGCTTGGCTACCAATCATAGAATTATTAGCATTGAATATGATCCACCAACTAGAGATCAACTACAATGTATCTTTAACTAATAGAATATCTAAATTACTCTAGCTTCAAGAACAAAGAACTATCATACAAGAATAGATGACCAAACATCAAGGCACAATGAAGAGGTGGTTCCAAATGTAGACCATGATGCAAAACTTTAAGATGATTTTATACTAAAATAGGATGGTAAAAATTAAAACTTGGAAATCATGATAAAATTGACTCTCTCTAGAGTGGTCCATATATCATTATTGGTCATAAGTAGGCCAACAAAATTGTGCTCTAAATGCTTGGTGGAACCATAGTGTCAATCCTAGTCAATAGTATTCATCTCAAGCCATATGAGTAAGTATTGTATACACCTGAAAACGGTCATCGCATTCAATTAATTAAATACAACCTATTTGATTAATACTTCAACTACATATAAATAAGGTCTTACTTTATTTATATTGTTCACTTTCCTTTTAATTCTCCTAATTCACATTCCTCTAAATTAAATAAACAAGAAATCCCTAAACGTGTTTATTTAATTAATCTTCCCTAATCCTGATTAAGAATTAGAGCACATTTCTACAACTTTTTTTATGTGCCACCTCATAAAGGTCACATGAAAATAAATAATCCTAATTATTAATTAGAATTATCCTCACACACTTACACCAATAAGAAAAAGCACATGGATTTATTCCCCCATACTTCCAACAAATTTGGAGCACATGGGTCTTTGTTTCACACACTTGGAATCTCATACATTTGGCATGCTTCCAATTGGTCAAGGGATTCTCTTCACACACATGTCATGTTGCCCTTGGTCAAGGGGACAACATCCTGATTCCTTTCATCTCCACTGTCTATCTTGTCTCCTTTGAATCTAAACTGTTGATAGGTGCCACTTCACAAAATGCTTGAAAAACTCTATAAATACACCCCTCATCCTTTGCATTTTCATCCACCTTTTGATAATGTTATAATGCTATTTTGAAATACAAATTGGAATAGTGTTATAATGCCATTTTCCATCCACACTTTGAGTATTGTTACCATGCAGGTTTTTCGTAGGAGCTTGGAGCTTTCATGGAGTCTTATACTTAGCTTTCATATCATGTGTTACTTTGCATTCTCATCTTAGATTAATTAATTACTTCATAGTTACATTTTATCATCTCCATTGCATCATAGTTACATTTTAAGTTAGTTTGATTTTTTGTTGCATTTGAGCATATGCATAATCATGGATAGCTCACTATAGTTGCATATCATCTCACTCATCTCCACTTGTTCATCTATCATCAACATCATCCTTCATTTATCATTGCATCCATTATCCTTTCCATCATTTTGCTTCATTTAGGAGCATACCATTAATCATTCCAACACACATTTGCATACCACTAATCCTTCCACCACACATTTGCACATAGAAATCATCTTAGCTTGCATATTAAGCATCAAATCTCATTTTCTAGGTAGTCATTTTAACAACCTTTGTACCCATAGAAATTTGAGGGCCAAACGGTTTAATAAATCCCTAGAAATAGAGAACAATGATACATATTTGAAAAGTTTGATTGTATTACGAATAGATTAGTTTTACTTGCTTCAAACTTTGAATATAAACCGTCTCATTAAGGTTTGTGTTGACATTAGAATAACTCACTCTACACATTCGACACATGCACAAAGTGGCGCCCACCGTGGGGCATTTTCCCTATTTTTGACATCTACTTGCAGGTTTTTTGACAGGATTTCACATTCTGAAGTTCGGTTTTCTAGAAATTTCATGTTTTATCACATACGTGGGTTTTCTTAGCGCATCCAGGGCTTCTTTTAGTGCTTCTACAAGTCTTTTGGCACATCCAGGAACTGTTTCAGCGCATCCGATAATTTCTTTAGCGCATATAGGGAACATAATAGTGCATCCATTGGCTCACTTCATTTAATATGGTCTAATTTTTTTTTTTGCATTCTTAGATTAGCGCATTTAGGATTTATTTTAGCGTATTTAAGGTTTTCTGCAGGGTTTATGAGGTCTGTTTTAGTGCATTTAAGGTTTTTTTGCAATGCTTCTGAGATCTATTTAGCTCACTTTAAAATCTTTGCATTCTTAGATTGGAACATTTAGGATTTCTTTTAGCGCATTTAAGGTTTTCTGCAGCGCTTTTGAAGTCTATTTTAGCTCACTTTAAAATCTTTGAATTCTTAGATTGGCGCATTTAGGATTTCTTTTAGCGTATTTAAGGTTTTTTGTAGCGCTTATTAGGTCTGTTTTAGCGCATTTAAGGTTTTCTGCAGTGCTTATGAGGTATGTTTTAGTGCATATGGGTGATCTTTTAGTGCATACAGGTTGTAACTAAACAAAGTTTTGAGTCTGATGCCTTCCGCAGACAGAGCTTTTTTTCTAGTTAAAAAGAAGCAATCCTAGGGTAGTCACCAAACATTGATTTTGCAGTTAAAATGAATCCCATGCTTGTTGTGAAGTAATATCTTCAAATAGATTAAATCATTGTCATTTGGGCTCTAAAAATAACATTGTTTGCTTTGCCTATGGAAATAGGTCTATGCTCTCCCCTTAATTGGGTGATCAGAATACCAGACTTTCCTTTTCATTTTTTGCAATTTTAATGCTTTTATCCTAGAGGGCCTGCCTTGTGGGAAAAAGTAATCAACCAAGGGAACGACCCAACCGGTAACACACTAAATCCAAGTGACTTCCAACCAGGATATAAATGTGGATACTTGAGGAAAGTTCAAGTATCATGAGGATAATTCTGACGAGATGGATCGAAAGGGACTCTTGTCATATGGATTATCCCCCACAAACAAAATGCCTGCATTAAAACCCTTGTAGATTTCCCAAAATCCTTTATCTGTTCTTTGGTGTAGCAACAGTCATTGCCAAGGCATCCACATTCTCGCAGTTTTTAGTAGAGGTGATGGGTTTTCCATGGGAGTTTCATGGGGACTGGAAGCTTGGTTGGCCTGAGAAGAGAGTGCATTGTAAGGGGGAGCCCATGCAGCCAAGCTTTTCAATTCATCTGCTAAAGATAGTGCGGTTGGGGTAAAACCCACATGGAATCTAAAAGAATACAGTCTTACATAGCCTTAGGAGTGTATATTCTGCTCGATGTGTCTTCAAAACAAAACTCAAACAAAATATCATCAAAAATGTTACATTTGAAAGTGAAAACCTTGATTCAAAACTACATTCATTGAGGTAGACAGGTTAGTAACTTAGGTCCATCCATCTTCAGAAAATCAGTCCTTCCAGCAATGTTCCATCTTTCCTTAGGAAAAATAGAGTCAGAATATGTGGTTTACACGATGATTTCATGAAAGGTCAAGATTAGATTTAACCAAAGTTCAAATCTCTTAGTCCAAAACAACATCAAAAACATTTGTCTATGCTTTACGACTTTAGAGAAAGGTTAACCTTCAATTTTTACAAGAGAGAATGCAAAGATAATCTAGAGTTATACATGATGTACTATTGTCAAAATCCAAGACTTTTCCAACGTTTTGAGTACTTTAATTATGTCTCTTGAATCAAAACTCCAAATCCAAGATCGTTCCTTAGATACCTTAGAAGTCTAAACATTGTCGAAACATACCTATACAAGTGGAAATTTTCAAATTAAGCCTAGATCTAGACATTTCAATGTGCCTAAATCATCACTATCTATCACATTTTTGAATGTGAAACCTAGTTTCATCTTCGGTATTTGTCATCCTTTAATCACGAAACTAAGTCATGCAATCAAATCAAATTTGGTCTAATCAATAGAATTTGTCAATCTATTTGACTTAGTTGTAATCATTGGCACTATTTCAAAATTAGATCAAAGCTTAGTCTAAATCATAACACTTGTATGCCCATCCAAACAAGATCACAAAAGAGGAGACTCAAGGACAAGGAACTTGGAACACCCAACTATGAAATAGATAACATAGGAAGTCCGAGTAGTGAAGCCTTCAATATTGAAACTCCCAACATTGAACCTCAAAATAGTGAGATCCCTAGCAACATGATTGATGCAGAAGAAATCCCTATTCCTAGACTCAACAACACTCAAGGGGGAGAAATAAGTGATGAGGATATCTGACAAGCAAAACAAGACCCCAATTTCCATAAGTTTTTGGAAAATATTTTTGAAAAAGATGGGGAAAAATACCTATTAAATTTAGCCAATCAAGGAGATAAACTTCCCCCTAATTTTGACATCAACATCTTAAAAGCACCTCTCCAAAATTTTGAGAAGGAAACAGAACAAATGATTACTTTAACTCACCAAATGAAAAACCTTCAACAACAAGTTCTGGACATGCAAAGGGGAACTTCAAAATGATACTTGATCGAGGAGATTTGTCCTTATCCCTTTAATCTATCTGTCAACATGATTCATTTCCCTAAACGTAGTGAATTTCCAAAGTATGATAAATATAATGGTACAACTGATCCATTAGATCACGTAAGGGAATTTCAAACTATGAGTCTAGAATTTGCGCATGAGGAAACTTATTTGATGAGACTATTTCCACAAAGTCTACAAGGGAATTGCCTTGAATTGTTTTCAAATATTACACCCCCCCATCAACAAATTTGAAGAGTTGGTCAATAGATTTCTCACTCAATACTCTTACAATATCCAACATGATATCACCATGAAAGACCTTTGCAACTTGAAACAGAAAAAGGGTGAGTCCTTCCTCATTTTTTTGCAAAAATGGAGGAGATTATTCGCAAGGTATTCTCATCCCGTGCCCGAAAAGGAAAAGATAGATATTTTCATTGATAACCTAAATGATGAGATGAGTTTAAGTTGGAATTACAATGTCCCCCTACCTTCGAAAAATTGATTGAAAATGGAATTAAAATTGAAGAAGCCTTAGTCAAAAGAGGGGTCATTAAGGTATACAATGAAAACAACTCATCCACTTCCTCTAATAACTACAATAGTGGGGACAAACCTAAATTTTGGAAACAAAACAAGAACGTGGATAACAATGAGGTCATAGCTGAAAACCAAAATACCAAACCTATATTCAACTTAACAACAACTACCACTAAGACCAATTAGACCAAAAATCCTCCCAAAACTCCAACTATTAGCCAAAACGATAATCAAACTAATCTGGGGACTAAAGCAACACCATTTCCAAAACCTTCCAATCGACAAAAATTCACACCATTGGGACAATCCTTAGATTCTACCTTAAAGGAACTTACTAAGGCTAAGCTTATCACAGTACTAGAAGCATGAAACTAGGATCCACAAGTCAATCCCTGTTGGTGGAATGATGCTCATTACTATGATTATCATCAAAATAAGGGTCATATGACAAAAGATTGTTGGCAATTAAAACACGCAATCCAAGATCTCATTGATAACAAAAAGGTACACATTGAAGGACCCCAAACAAATAGTGATCAGGGATTGTTCAAGAACCCTTTACCCAATTATAAAAATGGAGAGTCCTATACATCGAATACCAAAGGAAAGAATATAAACTATGTTTATGATTCTACCATTCATTGTATTGAGATGGTTGGGAATTCCATCCAAGACATTGAAATTGGAAGCCAAGGGAAGGATTCCACTACTGAAATCCAACACAATGATGACACTATCTCACATCAAATCAATGACCTTGAACCTAGAAATTTGAGCACTAATGTTGACACAAATGACAATCAAGTTAATGTCATCAAAATTACGAATGATCAAGACAATACACCTATCAATGTGATTACTAGAGGACAAGCCAAGGTAACATTGAAAGGAGCTAGCCCTTCCACATCCAAAATGAATGTTTTCCGGTAACTCAATATAACATCGTTGATAAGTTATAGAAGATACCTACTCAAATATCCATATTGGAACTTCTCAAGATTTCACTGGCACACAAAGAGATCTTGGAACAAGCTTTAGTTGCCACCACAATACCAAACAATCTAGAAGTTTGTACATTTCAAGCCATGGTGGGACATTTGAATGCACCTCATTGCTTATCATTCTTTTAACATGTCGATGCGTCCACCACCCATCCACATAACGCTACTCTCCACATCGAAGTCCTAATCCATAAACATCGCGTCAAACGTGTCCTTATAGATGGAGGAGTAGACTTAAATATCTACACTCTCAAGCTTATTCGTGCATTAGGATATTCTAAAAATGCTATTGATCCTAGAAGGAAAATCACCATAAAAGCATATGATGATGAAGAAAGATCCTCTCAAGGATTGATCATCTTACCCATTCAAGTGGGACCAATCATCAAAGACATAGTGTGTCAGGTGTTAGACAAGGAATTGACATATAACATACTCTTGGGACGACCATGGATTCATGAAATTCAAGCGGTACCATCAACCTATCATCAATGCTTGAAATTTCCTTTCAATGGACATGAGATCACCATTGCTGTCGATTCTAACAATCCCCAATATTGCAATGCACTCAAAACAAGTCAAGATACCTTTGTACCACATAATAGAGAAGTCATCAACTCTAATCCATCAAACAAAAAAAATCCAGTGGGTTCTTTGTCAAGACAGTATGAGGAAAGGTCTCAATCAAAAGAAAAAGGTGTCGTTGACTCTATTTCATGCAACAAAGGAAGTCAATTTGATGCCTTATCCAAATAGTTAGAAAGGATCCAAATAAAAGACAAGGGTATGGGGGAATACTCATTTGAGCAATCATCATACTTACCACAACTTTCATCTTCTCCTAAGTCACATGGAAAACCATCTACTTCAAGATAACAATCTTTACAACCCATCACACTCTTTGATGGGAAGTTTATAAAAGCAAGCAGTCAAGCGGAGGAATCAGAAGACAAGGATGTCCTAAATTGGTTATACAAAGATGAAGAACCTTCACAGGTATCAATGTCCAATATTTGCACCGATAAGTATGGCAAAGGTCAGAGAATCCTGACAAAAATGGGATATGAGGGAAAAGGTCCTTTGGGTAAAAGAAAAGAAGGTGTCAGTGAACCAATACAACTTGTTACAATGAATCCCAAAGACAAAACAGGACTAGGCTATAGGGAAGACTTAAAAGAGGAAGCTACTCAAAGAGTTGTCGAAAGAATCTTATAGTTATAGGCTAGTGAGGATCATGAAACAGATTCCAATGAATATGAATGGGACTCTCTCTGAGGAATCTTGCCATGACAAAGAGATCAATGTAATCCAAAAGTATACCCCAATAAGTATGAAAGGACAAAGTTTTGGTTCTAGACCACTTGAATATGGATCATAATATATCGTTGACTCAAGTGGAGATGATCATTCTTCGAGCAAGATAGACACGTCAGAAGAAAGTAACATTTAGACCTCATTGGACAATTTGACAACATGGCTATCCTAATGCTTACACCTTATGACCTTGACCAATCTAATGACTCCTTGTCCTTAATGCATCATGAACTAATTAATTGGGATCAAAATGAGTCGATTGACATGCCCACCTTTTCAAACGATGATGCCCTCATGAACTTCCTATGTTATGATAACCCCGACACATGTTCCACCATTGAATCTCAGAATGAAGCTCCCAACAAAGGGAGTGTTAAACCTTTCAGCTGCAAAATGAAAAATATAGGAAATAGGTCTAATAATGAAAACCACCCGGTGGCACTATTAAATCAGGAAAAAGTAAAAACAAAGAGCATATCTCAAGGTGAAAACCTCTCTGAAGCACCAAGAGATGGAAGGTTTGACAATCTCCCATAACATTATCAAGAGAGATTTTTAGTGCTAATAGAACCTATACAATCTACCAATATTGGTACAACTGAGATGGTGAAGACCATGCATTTAGCGGAATCCATGACAGAAGAGGAGAAACCTCATTTCACCGAATTCTTTAAGGAGAGACAAATCAAATTTTCTTGCCCATACACTGACATGCCAAGTGTAGATCTAGAACTCATTATGCATCATTTGTCATTACCACCTGGCACAAAACCAATAAAGCAAAAACTAAGAAAGATGCATCCCCATATCACCCTTCTAGTGAAAGCTGAGTTGAAAAATCTATTAGATGCATGATTCATAAGATCTATTTACTATGCTGAATGGATATCAAACATTCTTCCGGTATTCAAACCAGATAAGAGCATCAGGATATGTACGGATTTTAGGAACCTTAACAAATCCTTTCCAAAAGATGATTTTCCTCTACCAAACATTGATTTGATTGTAGACTTGATTGTTGGGCATGAAATGCTATCACTTATGGATGGCTTTTCAGGATACAACCAAATAAAGATAGCACCTGAAGATCAAGATAAAATAGCCTTCACGTCCTTGGGGCACTTTTTGTTGGAATGCAATGCCTTTTGGGTTGAAAAATGTTGGAGCTACATATCATAGAGTTGTGACTACCATCTTTCATGACATGATGCATACTTTTATGGAAGATTATGTAGATGATCTATTGGAAAAATCCTTCACTAGAGAAGGACACTTAGAGATTCTAGACAAAATCTTCACAAGATTGGAGAAATTCAAGGTGAGCTTAAATCCCAAGAAATGTGTGTTCGGTATAACATCAGCTAAACTTTTGGGATACATTGTCTCAGCTAAAGGCATTGAGGTGGATCCTGCAAAGGTCAAAGCCATCATGGAAATGCCTCCTCATTAAAACATCAACCAACTCAGATCATTACAAGGAAGGTTCTAGTTCATTAGGAGATTTATTGCTCAACTAGCTGATAAAACTCATCCTTTCAATCACTTATTACACAAGAATGTCTCTTTCAAGTGGGATGACAAATTTGAAGTTGCCTTTAGTCAACTAAAACAATACCTGATGACATCACCTGTGTTGATACCACTAGTCAAGATAAAACCATCATTACTATACATTGCAACAACTAAGATATCTTTGGGAGCTTTATTAGCACAAGAAGATTCTACAGGAAAAGAAAGAGCCATCTATTATATCAGTAGGACCCTGAATGGTTATGAGATCAACTACACCTTTATTGAGAAATATTGCTTAGTGGTTGTATTTTCTACACAACAATTAAGGCACTACATGTTGACTCACACCATCAAACTCATTGCCAAATTTGATGCATTAAAGTACTTACTCAACAAAGTTGCTTTAACAAGAAGGTTAGCCAAGTGGGTCATGATATTGAGTGAGTTCAACATCCAATATGTGGACAGGAAAGCAATTAAAGGCCAAGCCATAGTAGATCAACTAGTTGAAGCACCATTGCCAGATAACAATCCAATGAACATTGAATTCCCTGATAATGATGTCCTAACCATATCTACACAACATTGGCAGCTATACTTTGATGACTCTTATACACAACATGGATTAGGTGTAGGAATCTTGTTTCTTTTGCCACAAGGATACATAATTCCAAAATCCTATAGATTAATGTTCCCCTGTACCAACAACATAGCTAAATATGAAGCATTGATCATTGGAAACAAGATAGTTGTTGAATGGAAAATCATAGAATTGCTAGTCTATGGTGACTCACAATTGGTCATCAACCAAGTCAACGATGATTATCAAACAAAGGATGACAAGTTGCTACTTACAACAGGATGTTGGATGATTTCAAAAAGTACTTTGTTGAGATCAAGTTTGCACAGGTTCCCAAAATAGAAAACAAAGCTGCAGATGTCATGGCCACCATTGCTTCTCTCTTGCAGATACCTAAACAATGAAGAAATTATGAATTCATGGTAGAACAAGTGTCCAACCCAACATATGAAGATCTAGAATCCCAAGTGATATTCCATATTGTTGACCCTCAAATTTCCCTCTATGGAGAAATTCATACCTACCTACAAGACAATACCCTTCCAATTAACTTATCTTGAAACCAAAAATGAAACTTCATTCAACAAGCGGCTTGCCACACCCTAATAGTTGATATACTTCATAGACAAGGTTTGGATGGTACTCTTCTTCGATGTCTAGAATGTAACAAAGTTGAAATGACTTTACAAGAGGTTCATGAAGGTATATGTGGCACACATTCAAGTGGCTTAACCTTAGCTAAGAAATTATTATGATTGGGGTATTACTGGTTGAATATGGAGAAAGATTCATTTCAATAGGTCAAAAGGTGTTCCAAATGTCAAATTCATGGAAACTTGATACATGCATCTGCACAAGAGTTACATCCTTTCACAGCTACATGGCCCTTTTTCCAATGGGGATTGGACCTTGTAGGCAAGATTCATCTCTCTTCCTCTAATGGACATAAGGTTATAATCACAGCCACATAATACTTCACCAAGTGGATTGAAGTTGTTCCTTTAATCACCATCACCAGGAAGCAAATCTCCTCATTTATCCTGAATTATCTCATATGTCGATATGGTGTCCCTCGATCTATCATTACTGATAATGGCTAACCCTTTAAGAATCAAGATGTTCAAGAGATTTGTGAAAGATTCCATATCCAACATCATTTTTCTATACCTTACTATCCCCAAGGGAACAGCCAACCAGAGTCTTCAACAAGACTATCCTGAAGATTTTGAACAAAACCATCAATGAAGTTGGACGTGATTGGCATGTTCAACAAAACCTAGCATTGTGGTCTTACAAAACCAGTATCTATACCCCAAAAGGAGCAACACCCTATTCTCTTGTCGATGGATTAGAAGCTATTCTACCTATTGAGGTTGAGATACCATCCCTACGTGTGTCACTTAAAGGGATGATTTCAGACAAGGATTATAGAGTATCTAGGCTACAAGAATTAGAACTATTGTATGAAAGCTGACAGCATGTTGATCACCTAAAATCTTATCAATAAAGGATATCTAGGAGCTACAATCACAGAGTAATACCTAGAGCATTTTAGGTGGGTGACTTAGTCTTAAGAGAAAATCCTCGTAATCAACAAGATCGAGAGAAGAAGGGAAAATTTGAACCTAACTGGCTGGGTCCCTTTGTTATAGTATCAGTCTTTGGATCAAGAGCATATCGGTTATCCACACCAGAAGGGGATTTGTTTGATGAACCCCTCAACAACTTGCATCTCAAAAAAAATTACACCTAGCTCATCCAGTGCATTGGTAAAGGTCTTGGAAAAATACCAAAAAAATCAAAAAAAGAAAAAAAAATCCAAAAAATAAAATAAAATTAGAAAAAGGATTAAAAAACAATAAAGAAAAAGAATTGTCCTATAGCGAAAACCACTTCGATGGTGCTTTGGGCAAGTACCTTGGTGAAAACCTAGCAAGCAGGCGCCTTGCGTAAAATAAGCACTCTCCATCTATCTCGGGCTACATGACTTGCCCTGTAGCGTTCATCCATCACGCTTCCATCTTTGCATTTGTCACGCTTCCATGATCGTATCATAGCTTGATCCATTTTTTGTATCCCCTGGCATTACTCAGTACATTCTAAAAATCAATTTGTCCTATCGTATCACACTAGGGGCATGTCTTACATTGGATTGGATTCTTATACATTCTTAAGGTCGAAAAATCAAAAATCCCAAAAAAATTCAAAACATATCAAAATCCCAAGAACATTCAAAACATATCAAAATCCCAAAAACATTTAAAACATATCAAAATCCCAAAAACATTCAAAACATATCGAAAACCCACAAACATTCAAAACATGTCAAAATCCAAAAACAGGTCAAAAAGTCAAAAAGGTCAAAAACATAGTCTTCATTCGAACTACGTCATCTCTGAGCTTTGAATGTAGGCAAGGGTGATCTTTGATTATCCTCTGAGACAATTTAGGTCAGTCTTCTAGGTGTTTTCTATGTTCACATTTTCATATTGTAAATCTTGGTCGTGTCATCAGTCAAACTATGTGGTCTCTGCATGTATAATGTAGGCAAGGCTAATCTGTTGATCAGCCCCCAAGGCCCCTAGGATAGGTCTTTAGGTTAGGTCTATGTTGTGTCACACCCTGCACTAGGGGAAAAATCCTACACTCACTAGGGGAAAATAAACTTTGAGCTTGAACCAACAAGAAAACAGTCGTCAAATCAAAGTTACAAACACAAACTTCGAATGGATGATGATCTTTCTAAATCAAGGGTTTATCATGTTAAACACGAAAGTTCAACTTGTTCTACTTTTATTTTTGATATCATATCTATCGAGTCCTCGAAGATGTATCGAACTAGAGGAGCAAGGAAGGAGTATGATTTTTCTTTGTCTATTATCTATGAGTTTATCATTATTACTATGCAAGTTGTCGTGAGATGTACGTTACAAAGTATCACTGATGACATTCTGAATTTGCATAGGAAAAATATTAACTCTTGTCTATTTATGCAAGTGATGCTCAGGTCATCTTGGTTTAATTATACTTAGATGCTTGTGTTAACTTGCAATTTTAAAACATCATGGAAGTAGTACTCAAGTCATCTTGGTCTAAAACATGCCATTGATGCTTGTACTCACTTTCAACATTTTAAAGGCCCAATGATGATAAAAAGAACAACAAATTGGTTAATATAAATGACAACTTTTGAAAATGAGATTTGAATAGTTAAGTAAGATTGCATTCATGTTAGAATTGCATGTGTATTTATGGGGTTTTTCACTGCTGAAACAATTTCACGATGGTGTCATCTCTATTATTAATGGATTGAGTACACTGGACATTAACCAAAAACAAACACATCATTCTCATTTAGTTGCACATCAGTTGCATCATCATTTGCATATACTAGAAAATATTCTCATTTCATTTACATTCATACATTCCATCATGATATTTGCATCAGAAAATACAAAATAAAATAATAAAGGACATACATTGCATATCATTTCTAAAATCACAATCATTTCATTCACTACGCCTGAATAAGTGAGTCTCTTCAAATTTCCAAGAAAGTGGGGAAATATGTCAAAGTTATAAAGCTTGCTTAAAAGATCAATCTACTATAGTCTTCCGAGAACTTTTGGAAGTTGGACAGACTCACTTATTTAAGCTTAAGACACTGAACATCTGAAGTCATACATTTGCATTACATCATTCATCATTACAAAATTCATCATTGCATCCATAGCATATCATAACATCAAAATCATCATCATAGCATGGAAATCAAATGCATCCTATAATCATAATAAATCACATCATTTGCATTACACATCATAATCATCTCATCATATTGCATAATCATAATCACAAATACATTCATCATAATCATAATCATTTATCATCACATAGAAATTAAATAAGGTCACAAAATTGCATATCATAATAGGGAAATCAAATGCATCCATCATAATCATCATGATCATGATCATATGAACATCATAGTCACATAGATCGATCATAATCATTGTTGCATATCATATATCATCAAAAAAATTATAATGTCCATGTGTACAAGGATATCCAAAAAATAGGATGAGATACATCAAAAACCAAAAGGGCATTGTATCATGGGAAACACATCCTCAATATCACAAAAAGGTGTATACACAATGTCCAAGGAACATCACAAAATGCTATGCCGAGCTCCCACCAGATGCTGCTACTCTCATGGAACTGGTACCCCCTCTACCTGACGAACCTACACTTGGATCTCTCCTATCTCCAAGCAATGGTTGTGTGACACCCATGCTAGCAGTCCAAGAACAAGATCTGCTAGAATGAGACAGTACAAAACTCTCTCATTGCTCAGGAGGAACCAACTCATGATATTTACCTCTGTAAAACTACAACTCCTAAGAAATGTGTCTGATTTCTCTAAAGAAATACATTGTACCTACAGATGGTGTCGTCTGTTGTATCCTCTCGGCAATGGCCTCAGTCTGCTCTGTCCGGTGTCTGAAGGCATCCCTCTCTAAAGTAAGTATAATCAATTGTGTCTACAGCTGCTATATCTACTACCTATTTGTCCCTCTATTAGTCCTCAAAATATCAATATTTGCCCGAGACTGCCCTAACTCATCCTGAAGGGACACAATCTATGGTCGAGCCTGTGCTATCTCGCTCTGAAATGACTGAATCTCTGCTTGCAAAGATTATATCTGTGTTGACTACTGTTGTGAGGGTTTCCCAATCTGAATCCTAGGAATCACCACCTAAGCTATGATGATGCTCCTCCTACGCCCCAGAATTGCAAAATCCAATGGATGACTGTCATCTACCTCAACAGCATCACCCACTGCACCACCATCACTCTCCCCACCATCAACACCTCTGCAACCACCCTCTACACCATCATCATCACCTATGCAACCACCCTCTGCACCACCCTCATCACCTTTGCAAGCCCCCTATCCACCATCATCACCACCCTCATCATCTCCTCCCTCTCCATCAACTGGTGGTAATGGCTCCTCTAGATGAGTAAATATAGGAAAGGGATGCATGTGGAAGAACTTAGAATAATCCTCGGTCATCCCGGCATCGATAATATACAGAACATAATCCCATAAACTAGGGGTCAAGGTATAATACTATGTACGGGTTGTCTCATATGATACACATCGGCCCCACTCTAAAACATCCTACTGTCATCGTACATAATGGGAAACTCCTAGGGGCATCCCCTGAACCCGTCCAAATTGTTGACATACTCGCAAATACAAGTAGCGATCAAGCACAACATGTGTCCGCCCAATCAGATGGTGGGATAATAACATATATGGCATCTCTAGCTGATCCATTGGCCATTGCTCACAATCCAAGTACGGCTGCCATATGACAGTCTCCAAGTCATCCATAACTTGCCTCAAATAAGAAACCTTTCCTAGCTTACGCTGGACATGTGGACCACTATAACTAAAGACATAGGGTCTCCCTGGTGGTTGATGTCTCTCTCCCATGGGTTGAGTGATGGCTATATGCTCCCATGCCCAAGTCTGCAATAATGTGATGCCACATGACAAACTCATCGCCCCATAATAGACAACCTCGTGCAAATATTGATAAAAGTGGGCTAACATAGATGAACCCCATGCATACCTCATACCATCAAGTGTCATCCACGATAGCACACGATCCCAACCTACTGAAAATCCCTTTGACCTATGATTAGGACAAAGGAATCCACCAATAAATCTAGAAAGTACACACGGAAAAGGATTATATCTACCAATCATCTCTATCCAAGGGATCCATCAACCCATAACATAATCATCTCGACACAATCTCTGCAATACAGTTGTCCTACCCCGCTGTATCTTATCGTACACTACTATCTCTCCCATCACTGGGATCCGTAGAATATGATAGACATCCTCGGGAGTCACAGTCATCTCTCCAGTCGGTAAATGAAATGTATTATGATCACTATGCCATCTCTCTACCAAAGTTGTCAATAAACCTCTGTTGATTCTATATTGTGGAATGTCTAACAAGGAAGTCAACCCACAATGGGAGATAATCTCTAAGTTGGCTGCCAAAAACTGGTGAACCATGTTCTAGGTCTTCGGGAATCACTCCCGAGACTAGAGTACATCTCCATCTCCCTAATCGTGAACACAAATCAATCAATCAATGTCATGTTCAATCAAGATTATTAGTCAATCAAGTTAATGTCCAGTCATTTGAATTAAATCAAATCAGAACAACCAACATCTCATTCAAACAACCTATCATTCCTCACCTATCATGAGGATGATCTACTATCAATCAAAATATCATTCCTCGCTTATCATGAGGACAATTTGCTATCTATCGAGCTATCATTCCTCGCCTATCATGGGGATGATCTGCTATCAATCCTACCATCATTCCTTGCCTATCATGAGGATGATCTGCTATCAATCCTACCATTGTTCCTCACCTATCATGAGGACGATATGCTATAAATCCTACCATCGTTCCTCACCTATCATGAGGATGATATGCTATCTATCCTATTATCGTTCCTCGCCTATCATGAGGACAATACAACATTAGCTCTATCAATTGATTCTCGCCTATCATGAGATCAAATCATCACTCAAAACATCAATCAAACACTGCACATACCACAATCTGACTTAAATCAATCCAAAATGTGAAAAATCGATGACTCCTAGACTTCAAGGACATCTTGCGAACATCACCCTGAAGGTGTTCCACAATCACACCTCGCAAAATAGGTCAAATGAAAAGCTAAACCACCTCAAATCAACAAGAATGACAACTTTCCAAGGCAACAAGAGGTGCCATTTGGGACCCCAAAGGTGCCAAAATAGAGTTTTCATCTCAAAAACATGTTTTCCAAGCTTAGCTTGCAAGAGGCGCTAAAACAAAGTTCAACTTTGAAAACCTCCACTTTCAAGCTTGCAAGAGGCACCACTTGGGACATCGAAGGTGCCAAAACAATGTTGGAGGCCAAAAACTTGAATTCCAAGCTTGCAAGAGGCACCACTTGGGACCCCAAAGGCGCCAAAACTCTCAAAAGGCTCAAAAACATGCATTTTCACCCTTGCAAGAGGTGTCACTTGGGACCCCAAAGGCGCCAAAACTCTCAAAAGGCTCAAAAACATCAATTTAAACCTTGAAAGAGGCACCATTTGGGACCCCAAAGGCACCAAAACTCTTAAAACACATGAAAACTTGAATTTCAAGCTTGCAAAAGGTGCCATTTGGGACCCCAAAGGCACCAAAACTCTTAAACATGCTCAAAAACACTTGAAAACAACAAAAACATCACCCAAAAGTGCATAAATGACATCCCATAAGCTACAACATCCATCTACGACATTCAAAATACCATTAAAAGGCAAGAAAATGACTAACAAAGAGGTTTCTCGTAAAGTGTACTGTAGGTCTAGAGGCAACAGGCTGATCAAGTTAGCGAAGACACTCGAAACGATGCTTGTGGTATGGGATCACCATCTTTCTCTAAGCTCTCCAAACTTCAACTTCTCCAAACTCAAAATGTGCAAATGAATCCCATTTTACCCCTTTTTACCTTTTAAGGGTAAAATGGAGGGAATTAACGTGGGATTTATTTAAATTTTTTACCAAAAGGGAGGGGTAATTAATCAACACTATTCAAAGAAAGAGCTTGCAACTCAATTTTGAGAGATGAATCATCTCTGACATCAAACCTTCACCGAATCAACATTGGATCATCATTGCATCATCACAACACTTATCACATCATTCAACACTTTATTTTCACATCCTCACATTCACTGATTTATCTCTCAAGGGGGCATATATCCATCAATACTTGAAATTCAAAAGTATGGGGCATCAAAATCTTGCATCATCTAGGGCATCGAAATCTTGCATCGTCTGGGGCATTGAAATCTTGCATCATCTAAACATTGACATCAAAATCTTCTTTGAAGTGACGTGTAAACACATCACTTCAAAGAGGGGCAAAATGTATACACCTGAAAACGGTCATCGCATTCAATTAATTAAATACAACCTATTTGATTATTTCAACTACATATAAATAAGGTCTTACTTTATTTATATTGTTCACTTTCCTTTTAATTCTCCTAATTCACATTCCTCTAAATTAAATAAACAAGAAAACCCTAAACAT
>VDFB02338372.1:6992385-7006521 GCA_007258455.2 Sequoia sempervirens | reverse complement strand
ATAGATTAGTTTTACTTGCTTCAAACTTTGAATATAAACAGTCTCATTAAGGTTTATGTTGACACTAGAATAACTCACTCTACACATTCGACACACGCACAAGTACATTTTCCCTTTTATTAAATATTCTTTGTATCATATGTATTCCTATTATATAGTTTATTTCCCTAGCATTGCACTTTCCCCTATAATTGTATCCTTCCATAAAGTTCCTCCCTCATCTATTTTATTCCTTGATCTATCTAGCTCTAAGTTAACCATGAAAAAAAGATCTTGCTTCATGCCACCTCTCTAAAAAATATCATGTGAACTCTTAAAAAATTCCAAAACCATCTTCATGACAATAAATAAGTTTGAAACTTGAACTTTTTATAGAAAATGAATGTTGTCCATTGATCTTTCCACATCAAATTTCATTCAATGGTAGTAACTAAATCAATGGATTAGTTTTTGAAACTTGTATATAATAGAAAAGAAAGGGGAAAAAAGACACAAATGTAATAGAATGAATCTTATACCTTACTATTTATCATACCTTGTTTTGAGCAAGGAGACAATGTATGTGTATCCAATAAGCTTGAGAAGCTTTCAATGGCCTCCAAGGACCCTCTTGATGTGTGATTGTGGTATGTAGATGCTTCTAAAACCTATAACATAAACTTGCAATGGAGAGTGTTCTTGATTTTGGATTGGAGAGGGTTTGATTTATAGATTTCTTGGATGGGAGATGGATGGTTAAGATTTGATTTCAAGATAAATGGTAGATTATTCATGAGAGATTAGGTTCACTGAGGGATTTCCAAGTGGAATCACTAGACTGATGGATTTGGGAGAGAAGAGGATTGAGGATTGATTAGAGGTTAAGATTTGTTTGACCAAATCTAATAGTGGAGGATGAGTCCTCTCACAGATGTGTGAGGACACCTTGAGAAGATAATTTTGAAATTTTACTCACACATGTGTGAAGACACCCTGGGAAGAGGAAGTTTTACATGTGCCTCATCTCACATGTGTGAGATAACATGGGAAAGGGAGACAGAGACATGTGGCTTCTCACATGTGTGAGAGTCACATGGGCTAAATGGAGGGTGAGGATTTTCTTGAGAAAATAGATGGTCAATATTTTGTTAGAGATTTTTAGGTTAAGTGGGAATAGTGTCATGATTAATTAAATTAAAGATCGCACTTAAGTATATGTAAGGGATTAGCTTTGTTAATTAATTGGGTTTAACTAGCTAATTAGATTTCAAGTGGGAAAGGGGAATTAAATAAATGATTTTCATTTATTTAATTCTTGTGGGATAGAACTATAAGGTTAATTTCATTAAAAAATATGAATTTATTTAATTAAAGGTGAAGACTAAGGATAATAGATGGATCAACTAAATAAATGAATTATTTAACTAATATTTGGGATAAGCTAAATTTTGATGTGGTTAGGTGTGGATAACTTTGGGTGTCTATATTTTTTACCTCTATAATATGTCATCATGACTAAGGGAAGTGGCATCATATCAAAGAAGAATAAAAAATAGTCACTAGAAAGGGATGAGACATAGTGGCATGATGACTCGATCACTTGGAAGAATGGGAGTGATGACAAGGAGGGAGGTTGTTATGACCCTTCAAGAGAATATGTGGGTTCAAATAACATGGATTTTCTCTAAAAATGAACATGAGGATCAGAGGATACAAGGATACAAGGTAGGAGGAGATGTAAGGATAGACAAATAAAAATGAGGATGGTTGGGTTAGGATGATAATGATGGAGAGATGGGGAGATGGACTAGGATAGTCATATTGTGTTAGTGAGAGAAACCTTTATTCAACATTACACTTGATGATATGCACCAAGGCATAAGAAACTAGGGTGATGACATTTCAAGAGCATAGAGGACTAACCAAAAATAAAAGGTCATATGCAATCATATACCTTATGATTCCATCCAAGGTGTGGAAGACCATAATGCCCCTATGGTAGTATATTTTTTATGGTAGATTCCTTTATGTTTTTTGGATCTAGTTCAAATCATTTTTATTTATGTACGTGAATGAAAGTCTCACAAAAAAATAAATTTAAATGTATGGAAGGTTTCTTACCTATCCACACTTCACAAGAATTTTTATCATCAAGAGTAGATGAAAGAGATAGATCTACCAAGAAACACGCAATACTCACATCCTCTACCCAAAAGATGTGATCTAACTATATACCACTTAACATATTTCTATCTCTTTCCAATAATTTTTTGGTTCATTCTCTATGAACCCATTTTCATGTGGCATGTAGGGGGTAGTCTTCTATTGAACAATATCTACATTTTTATCTAAATCATCAAATTTCATGAAACAATGTTCATTATCATTATCATATTTCAACACCTTTATTTTCTTATTTGACTACTTCTTTACAAGTGTCTTGAATTTGTTAAACTTAGAGAAGATTTTACATTTTTAAAGAATAAAATAAAACTAAGTTGAATTTAGAATAATCATCAATAAAATTGGCATAATAATAATATTTACTCATAAAACCTACATCCACTAGACCAAACACTCCACATCCATACAACTGATTTATAATAACCTCTGAGCTTTATAACTTCTAAAGGGAAAATATACTCTATTTTGTTTCACACATAATGTTCTTAGAAATAAAATTTCTCATTAAAGAACAAAAAAATTATCAACCATATTTTTATTAAGGGTTCAAATATTATTTTCACCAATATGGTCCAAATATTGATGCTACAACATACATGCATTTTTAGAATTTATCAATTATATTGTTATAATTACAAAATTTGGAGCCATCAAGCTTAAACATTATGAGCCTATAGCTAGTTCCAATATCATCTCACTAACTTGTAACTAGACTTATTGAATATCACACACACTCTAGAATCATTCAACTTGGATACAAAAAATAAGTTTCTCACAAGTCCTAGAATATGCAAAACATTATTGATAATTTTTGCCTTCCATCACTAAAACATAATTGTACCTTTCCCTTAACAAATTTTTGATGTGTATTATTGTCATTAAGGAAAAATTATGTTTCATTGTAAGCTATACATGCAACAAGAACAACCCCTTGTGGGGATTCATATGGTAGGAGTAACCTAATTCAGTGATCCAAGCATCGCCACTAATAGTGTTAGTAGTAATAAACAATATTATTAATGTCAAAAGATAGTTATACGGAGGAATCGTCACAAGATTTCATTTTTTTCAGTCCTTCTTCATATGTCCTAACTTCCCATAGTTCTAACACTTTACTATTAAGAGGGATTTTATTTTAGTGTAAACAATATCTTTATCCATCTAGATAGAATATCACCTTTATAGGATTGACCTATTCACACCTAGCTTAAGTTTACTTAGGCTATTTCATACTTTATCTCACTTCATAGTATTGAGAATTGAGACATGTGCCCTCATCACTTGAGACACCTACTATATGCACACTTTCCACTTGCTCACACACTTGTCAAGTAAGCTCACAATTGTTGCACATTTGGAGGGCTAGTTAGTTATTCAGTCCTACCTTCCTAACTCATCTACCTTGCCTATATATGCAAGGTTTATCATTGTATTATACACTCTTGATTTTGTATATTGATAGACATACTATTGTGCTTATTTTTTCACTTGTGAAAGTTTATTTTTGATATGATAAGTAGCATTTACAGGGTGTTGTACCCTTTACACAGTGAGCCACAAGGGCCAAAAAAGATCAAGTCCAAAAAAATAAAACAACTAGCCAAAAAAACATAGACACAGCGGACCAACAACCAATAGACACACCACGCAACAGTAGTAGATTAACTGGAATTCTCTCAATTCTGAGAGAAGATATTGACAACATCATCCCCAACCCATTCGAGGCCTCCCTTAGTAGTCTTCTTATCCATCTCGTCCTTCATCACAATAGAGAGGGTGTTGGTAACACAGTGGACTAACTTGATAGTGAAATGGGTCAAGCCATTGAACTTCTTCTCCATCTTCCCTATCCTTTCCTACAACACATGAATATCCTCCCCTTTATCCTCATTCTTCACCATATTAGCACACTCCACATCCATAGGGTCAAAGGACTGGGAAGTTGAGTTCTCCTTATGCACTTTTCTGAAGTCCAAAATGTTTTAGGGCCCTTCAACATACTCCTCCTCACCATCCCAAGACTCCTCCATATCCCTAATACCTTTGTTGTCAAACCGCTCCTCATTAGAATCCATTTCATTAATCTGCACTCTTTTGTTATTTTGTGCCAGCCTACAAGACCTCCTGATATTAGGATTTTCGACACCAGTCTCGATCATAGCAACGACCATAGTATCCCCCTTGGAATCCCTTCCCACCATATTTTTTCCTCTGTTGTATGTGGTTGGTGGCTCCATCAAACCCTTCCCCTCATCCTTCACTTTCTTTTTAATGGTAGGTTTGTTGACAGACTTGGCAGGGGCAGACTTAAGCTCACAAAGACTAGCCACAACACTTGATTGGGCAATCCCTATACTCCCCTTAAAAATTTTGGTGGCCGGTTTAGGCTTATGATTTTTGGAAACAACCGGATGGGTTTTTCTTATGGGACCCTTGGACTCAACTGGGGAGATACTGATTAGAATAGGGGGTTCAATTTCCTCAACACGGACAACAAAAATAGGCTTGGGCAGGCATAACGCAAGATGAAAGTGGTAGAGCCTCAAAATGATGCCTTGGTGCAGTGGAAGGGGAGGAGGATCCTCTGGGTTTTGGCCAGCATACTCAATGCACTTTTCAACAAAGCTTTCTAAATCCTTAAGTAAGAAAAAAGGGAAGCTTAACAAAATTTTGTGGCAGAGGTGATTCAAAAGAGGAAAGTGATAGAAATAGTAGGTTTTCTATCTACCTTCTAAGGTAGTGTACTTCATGAGAGCAAGGCAGACCTAATCCCAAGGCTATAGGAGAGCTTCTCTTTCAAACCCCGACTGGTTATGAACAAGTTTTTCATTACCCACAAAGAAGGCATTCAGGCTTTTGTTATCTTGTGAAAGTTTGTTCCATGCTATTTGATCTTTGAATTCTCCAACATTTTGGACCATCCTTTTGACTTGGATCTATCTTTCAATTTATTTTCATTACCTTTAGACCTACCTTTGTCCTTGGGTCTTCCCCAAACATGCAAGGCATCCTTCAAGGCCTCATCCATGTGGATTTTTCACTCATTTTCTTTGAAATACAAGTAGCAATAAGGAAGTTAATATTTGGCTCTACAACATTACCACTAATAGAAACAACTATATTTTCTCAAGATTCAAGCAAATAAAATAGTAAGATACATTTATATTCTTGCTCGAGCTTAACATTTATTAAAGCTAGCTAACTAAAAAATAATTTAAAATCATTTAAACATTATGGTATATCCTTCATTTTTAAAGAATACAAAATTCTTTTGAGATATAATTTATTTCTTAAACTTTTGGTTTGGTAAATATCATCCAATCTCTCTCACAATGTAAATGTAAAAGTATCCTTTAAGACATTTAAGAGGATAGAATTTGCAAGACACAATTGAATGGATCTATGTGCCTTCTTATCCAACCTTTTCCCATCTTCATTAGACATTTCATCAAAATTTCCTTTATTTGCAATAAATTTCTTTTGATCCCTCTCTTCCAAGATATCCTCCATCTTCAACTTCCACAAATCATACCCATTGTCATTAAACTTTTCCATCTCTAAATGAGGGGTAGAGGCCATGGTTTCAATTAATTACAAATCTAAAAAACCACTCAAGTCAAAAGCTTGCATTGTACCCAAAAAAACCCACAATAGTTTAATAAATGCATCCCCTTTTAATAGAGATAAAAATCACATATAAAATGATGTAAAATAGGGTAAACTACTACAAATGAAATATTGTTAATGGAGTATGCAATATAAAATACTAATTATTTGATTATTTGATTCACTATAAAATGAATAGGTGGAATCATAAATCAAAAAATAAGAAATAAATAAACCATAAGATATAAACATGCAATGTTAGATGTATGTGGAGAAATTGTTTCAAGAAAAAACTTCAACATAAAGAGAGCACCAGTTTGTATTAATATTTAAAGTAAGAATACATAATAAACAAACCTCTCCCATCAGTTTAATAACATTTTGGTAACACATGTATATCTATAAATAACCCATGAAACCTATATCTAATGCATACAATATAAACAAGAGTTTAGACAAAACCATAATTAATTCCTAAAACCAAGACCACTCAAAACCATGGTATGATAAAAACCCAACACTCCCATATGATAAATCAATGCATCTCTGAATATAAAATATATTTCCCAAGTATATTTGACCACTCCAATTTATGGATACACCTTTCCAAAAATGAAACTCCAATATGAGACCACTAAGCATGTGGGACCTACCTAACAATGAAGAAGATGTTCCACTCTTTCTCTCTACTTGCACCTAGGAATGGGGAAATAATATAAGTGAGCTCTAATAAATTTGTAACCACCAACCTTATACTTCACCTTCCTCCTCGAGTGCCATTACAACTAATGTTCTAAGTCAACTAGGAGACTAATAATATCTCTCAACTACATGCCATACAAGTACCCATTCCAAGGAAGTTGGAGATGCAACATTGTATGTTACGATTATAATTATATCACACTATCCTAAGAAAAGGTTATAATATTATAATATGGAATAATGTAATGGATGTTGCTATTAATTTTATAAAAAATATATGGTAAAATCAAGGCTAAGGAGAGGGCTCTTAGGGATAGTAGGTTGTAATAAGATATGTTCAATAGAGAAAAAGAGTTGTAGTGTAGCCTAGGGGATGTGAAGCTGCAAAAAGAGGATTAGGATGTCAAAAATATATTTAAGATGTGTTCAATTGTATGAGGTGAGGGATCAAGGTTTAAATCAAGGCTCATGCGGTTACATTTGGGGAATAAGGGTTCTAATTTTTTCTTCAAGTAATTAAAGGTTAAACATAAAATGGAAAAGGTTCATGTTGTTTATGTGAGGGGTATGTTGATAGAAGAAAATTCATAGATTAAGAAGGTTGTAAAAAAAATATCAAAATTCATTTTCTTTTGATGGTAATAATGTTGATGTCTTTGTTGCTAGAGATATTATATAAAAGGTAGTCCCTTATGTAGTGTAGAAAATTGTACACCTTTACAATTTCACACTATGTTTGCATCCCTTAATTAATTGGACTTAATTAAGCTTCGAACTACCTAAATTATGCATTGCAAAGTATTATTATTCACATTTTCCAAAAGGGAAACCTATATTAAACAATTTCCAACATTAATTTAAACACCTTGGAAATTGAGTGTCTTGGACTTAGGTCCCCTTTAAGTGCTAGGACCCAATTATTAATTGGCAACATTTTAATGATTCAAATTCAAGTTTCAAATGACAGCTTGTGGAATCTATTTTTTTAGAAATTAGATAAACACTTATAAATACATAGTTATTTTATCAATTCAAATCTAACACACTTTATGAGAGAAATACTATAGAAAATATTATTGTCAAGAGAATTGAAGAGTAGATTTATCAACCATCTACAACAATAATCAAGATCATATCATCATGTCAAAGTTCATGTGTGTCCATGTCATGTTTTGGAGCTAACATTGTGGTGTAGGTTTCAAGCATTCAAGCATCAAATCAAGCAAGAAATCAAGCCAATTCATGCAAGATCCATACCTTAGAGTGATGTGTTAGAATTCAATCTTGTAAGGGCAGCCATTAAAGGGTTTGGTGAGTTGTAACATAGCTTTTTTCATTCATCAATTCCTTTTGTTTATCATTATTTCATCATCAAGGTTTAATTACCAACACGGGGTTGATTGAGGTAAACCCCCATTCACCCAAAAACACATTTTTCTTCTCTCTTTATACGCGCATATTTGTTGGAAATTATAAGGTTGTCATCAATTCCAACAATGGAAATTGGAAGATTATCACAGTTCAGTAGCTACTCCGGTAATAATGATTCAAGCTATGATATGGTCACTCTGGTACTAGAAGTTTGTTGATTCGATATTTTGGTCTAGATTATCTTATTCTTAAAATATTCAATCAGAATCTGATAATATGTTTTATCTTGACATCATTTGCTTCCACTGACAAGATTTCAGTTGACTTGGCTATATGGTTGGAAATATACAATTACCAGTAGTTTGGAAAATAGTGTTCTACTTATATACTAGTTCAATGCATCAATTTTTTGGTCTAGATTCCACCTCAAAGAAAGATATCTCTACAAGACTTTGTACATAGATTTGTGACTATAAGATTCATCTTACATCGAATTTTTATGATGATATAAGAATTCATACCAAATATATGAATAAAAGTGTTATGTTTAGAGGTTACAGTAAGTTTTTGTATAGTGCATTGATGAGGGAGATTTTGCATTTTCTCATATTTAATTATCTTTCCTTGTGGAGTTGAATATAAGTTATTCGATGTCGTCTAAAGGACAGTTTGATGTGTCAACAAGTTTTTGTTACACATTTGATGAATTGCATATACATTTGGTGATTTGATGCTTTAGGTTCAACTCTAGCCGAAGTAATTATGAGTTTGAATCAAGAATATTAAATACGTGTTGCAAATGCCAAATGGATCTATCTTAGGTCCATGCCGACTAATACCATATATTAGATGCTTGTGTTGGGTGCGAAGATGAATTTTTTTTTAGGACAATGCTGACAGAGTTAGTTTTGATGTGAGATGGGGTTTCTCTAATTAGGTTGACCTAATTAGTGAAAGTGAATGTATATGATATATATGTAAGAATTTTTTTGTGGAGAAGAGGGAGAAGAAGATGTGAAATAGAAAAGGGATGAAAGTCAGAGAGTGCGAGTATATGAAATTGTATATGTGAGTAGATAGAATTGTTGAGTACTCTTACAGAGAAGAGTTTTATATATTGTGCTTCACTGGAACTAAACTCCAACACAAGGAAGGTGCATTCTATCTCAATTCATCTTTTGGTAGTGAGCCATACTCTGTTTTGTAATTTATTTCAAGATGTGAGCCTTCAAGGACAATGTGTCCTGGCAATGAGCCTTTGCAATATTCTATATATGAATATATTATATTATGAGTTAATCCTCGTCATGTCTTTTCCCATTTTGGGTTTTCCATGTAAAAATATTGGTGTTCATGTGTATTTTCATCTTGTGTTGATTCCATGTTTTCACTAATTGTTATAGGTAGAACTGTATTATTACTTGGATGTATATTATGTGAATGGTTTCATGGAATACTGATTCACCCCCCCTCTCAGTATTTTGGGTGTTTAACAATCGGTATCAGAGCTTGGTTCCTCTTAAGAAGTCTAACAGCTTGAGGAAGATCTTGAAATTTGAACTCATGGGAGATAAGAGATTTCCTATTCCTCTAGAAGAGATTCCTATAGAGCGCATTGAAGAAGATTGTATCCTAGATAATGATAATGAACTTTCAATTTCTCTTGAAAATCTTGACAGAACACAAGAATAAAAGGACTTGAAGGAAAGCCTGAAGGAAGCAAATGAGTGCATTGAGAAAGTGAGAAAAAATCAAGAAATTCAAGGAAAGATATAGAGAAGTTAGTGATCAATTAAAGAAAGCAGATGAGGACATCACCGGTCTAAAAGAACAAGTGGAAGAAATAATTCAAGATTGTTAGAAATATGAAATTTAAAGAAAGATGGATGAATGTGCTAAGCTTGAACAAGAATTGGTAGCTCTAAAATCAGATTTGGAGAAAGCAAGAGCTCATGAGGATAAATTCAAAACCAGTTCTACAAGGCTAGATGAACTGATTGCAAGAAAAAAATCCTCTAAGGATAAAGGTGGTTTGGGATTTGAAGGACAAAGTTTAAAGGTAAATCAATCCCCTAACATGATTGAAAATCAAAGGAAGACTCAAGGAAATGACAGATAGATCAAGAATCAAAGAAGCAATATCAGAAGGATTCCTATCAGACAACCTAATGCTCAAAGGTACTTATATTTTAAGGGTGTTTGTTTTTCATGCAATAGGATTGGACATAGAGCTAAATATTGTAGAAATAAAATAAAACAGAATGATGGAATGAATCAAAATGCTTTATCATTCACCAATCAATGTTTTAAATGCAAAAGAATTAGACATAAAGATATAGAATGCAAAAGTTAGATGTTGAACAAGATGATTTATCCATTCAAAGGCTACTGTTATCACTACAATTATTTGGACGCAAGGCTAACCAATGCAGATACAAATTAAATAAAGGATAATGTGGATGGAAGAATGTTGTTTGTTATAATTGTAGCAAACCAGGACACTTTACCAGAGACTGCAAAAGCAGAAATATGAAAAGAGACTATCTAGTAAAAAGAAATGAACCAATCATTAAGATTGATCTAGTAGAGGTTAAGAAGGAAATGGAAAGGTTCTGGAAGAAGGAAGGAGAATTAGAAGTATCAATTTCATTTGTGTCATCCTCTGGTGCAGATAATCCCATCAAAAATTAAATCCAAGCAGTGGATAAGGGTGAGCAATAATCAAAAAATTTAATTTCTCCTTTTGATATACGAGGTTGTGTCATGACATAAAGGCATTTATTGAAGGTGATGAATTCAAAATTTCATGCGAAAGTAATTTTCAAGTGCACATGTGTGAAGAATGAATTTTGTAGGGCTTGAAAAGATGGAAGTGCACACAAATTTTGAGGACATCTACTTGCAGTCTAAAGCATTTATTGCTAAAGAAATTGGGATCAAAGAAATAAATTTAATTATGTTAAGGAAAATACATTCGATGAAAGGAATTTGCAAAAGAGAAGAATCATGTAGAGAAAGCTTGAAGAGACCAAAGTGTTTTCATATTGCAAAATTTCAGTGTTTGGCTTTGGTGTGTGATTAAGAGGGATACTCTCCCTTTCAAATCTACAACCAAACACACATACAACACTATGCAAGAAGGCTGCAAATAAACATTAACAACAAAATATGGAAGATAAATCTGCAACATATATTGATTTCAAAATCTGAAAATGAATTACATAATCATGGCGCTCATATGCTCCCATACATCATGGGCTTTACATATACAAAAATCTGCAACTCAACATTCTAGCTTCATTCCAGTAGCATCTAAGTATGCAAAACTCTTCTTCTCCGAAACCAACTTCTCACATTGACAAGGCATAAATATATAAAATTTTGTGAGAAAAAACCACTATTGGTTTCTCAAATCAAACTTCACTAAACCACCAAGAAAACTTGTCAATTTCTGCCTATCAATGTTGTGTCATTCATCAGAATTTTCTAAAACAATTTATGGGTTTGGTGCGCCTTATTTCCATCTTTCCAAATCAATATGAAATTATTGATTTAGTTACTGTATGAGAAATTTATGACCATTTTACTAATATTGGGTCTCATAATTGCGACCCAAACATGCAACAACATGCAAAGCTTGTGACCAATGGGTAAATACATGCAATGAATGCAAATGATAATGCAAGAACATGCAAGAAAAGTGGTCTCCTCTTGTAAATGAATTCCCAAGAATCATATTCCCTTTGTAGATTCTTTAGAAACATTTATCAAAGCATAATTCCTTCAAAAATTACCTCTTCAAATCACCACAAGGGAAAATTATAATGTTGCAAATTAAAATATTTATTCTCCAAACCCCTAAGCCCTTATTGAAAATGAACAAAATTGAAATAACAATATTTTTGGTGGCATAGGATTTCCATTTCACCTTGGATGCTCCTCCATCAGTGTGTAGACAAGAGGTAAGTTACTACTACTATACATTATTCCCTCTAAATTATTCATTGAATTTTGAATGTGATGGATATACCTAGAGTCTTAGAGAATTTAGAGAGACCAGAACCACAGTTTAAGAAGTATCATGTTACCCTTAGTTTCATTCCGACTGAAGACATTGGGATATATATTCATAGAAAATTGGAAGAACCTACTTATGGAAAAGCATGCATATTGTGGTGTGAAGAATTAAGTGGAGAAGACTTTACCCTAAAACTGGAACATGTAGTGTGCTTATAGAGATAAAATTGGATGTGTGGGATCAATTTCTAGACTTTAGCAATGAAGAGAGATTTAGTAGATTGGCACTTAGCAAATTTCATGATCAGTTTGTATGGATGGATAATTCATATATGATATCCAAGGAAGCGATTAGAGATGCTATAGGTTTATTATCCACCAGACCTACTCCTGAATACAATCTCGATAAAGGAAAGGGATTAATAAAGAACACAAGTACTAGTATCAGTGACCTAACAATTCAATATGTAAGTTTGGTTATTTCACACTTGATTTTTGGTGATAATGATGTCTCTACCACCACAATTGACCTAGCATTAGAAATGGTTGAGAAAAGGACCAAATATGATCTTTGAGTTGCTTCAATAATAACTATTGAAAAATTTAAATGATATCAAGAAGAAGAAATGCACATTTAGATATGGAACATTGATATTATTTCTAACCTTCTACTCGGTGAGAGAAGTTCCTGGTATAGGAGAAGTTGTTTGGGTAAATACCAAACCAATTGCTCATTAGATCAGAGAATTAATGAGAAAAATTAGAAATTTGGATGCACAAGGAGATGCCCTTTCCACTTTCTTTGGAAAATTCCAGAGAAAAATGAACAAAAGACAGAGAATTCCAAGAGAATTAGTCACAAAATATAAGGATGACATAACATTTTTGGTATCCACTGATAGTTGCATTATCAAGGTAGTTGAACCAAGAAACACATGGATTCTTGAGCTAAGGTATGAGATTGAAAAGGATTATGTTGATGGATGTATTCAAATATTAATCAACAACCCTTGAGACCCCAATAGACCTAGATTTGGAATTTACACCAAAGTAGCTCAAGAAGTTCTTGAAAGCTTTGCATTGGTCTCCGTAAATCTATGATTTGCCTCTAGAGAAAAGAGAAAAGTTACTAAGGTTCATGCATTAATTGCTCAGACTGAGCCAGCTCCAAGGAGACTCAAGCAACTAGCTAAGAGAAAGGCACATCTTTAGATTGTTCCTAGAGTAGTCACCAATTCTTCACAGTCTATTGTGGAAAGCACAAATCATTGACTTAAATTCAAAGAATTGAAGAGTCAAGCAGTAAGTGAAATGGTCACTTGGGTGAAAGAAAAAGGATTGTTTGAAATTAAAGACAAGTGCAAGTCTACACATACCATTGCACTTGAGAGACTTAAAGAGGTTCAAGAGTGTGAGAAAGATGCTAGAAGTCTATTCTCATTTTGTTGGACATGGCCTGAAGCAATCCAAAGAGTCAAGGATGTTGAGGACACAATTGAGACACAAATAAAGTATGCATCCAACACCTTTAATCCAACTCTAGATTTGGATGATCAAACTTGGTAAGATTTAACAAAGTTGCATGAAGAATATCTTACATTACATAAGGAGAAAGGAGAAATTATTGAATAATTTGGTCAACTTAGGGATCTGATAAAGACTATGTTCACTCCTATCTACTATGCTCTTTCTTTGGCTAACAGGATTTTGAACTCGAACATTTCTTCTGAGACTATGGTTGAAGGAAAAGACATCCTAGCTGATCTTAATTATCTTTGCAGAGCCTTATCAAAAGCAAAGATGCTCTGGGATGAAAGCAAATCCTCTTGGACAGGTACTCTTAACAAACTTCAAAGGACAACCACCTCTGGTTGATTATTCACAGCTACTATTTTAGGTGTACTCCTCAGGGAGAGTTTTCAGGTATGTAAAGGAAACTGTTAAAGAATTCAATATCTTGTATCCTTTACCATTGATGTTGAAGGAGGAGAAAAGGTGCCATGTGAAAAATTTTGTGAAATGTTTTTGCGGGAGAGAAATGAAAAGTTGCAAAGAAGAATTTTTTGATGGTTTTCACATCATGTGTTGCCATTGGAAGGTTGTCATTGATGTCAACAATGGAAATTGGAAGATTGTCATAGTTTAGTAGTTGCTTTGGTAATAATGATTCAAACTATGATATAGTCACTCTAGTACTAGAAGTTTGTTGATCCGATATTTTAGTCTGAATTATCTTATTCTTGTAAAATTCGATTAGAAGCTACAAATATGTTTTAT
>VDFB02338372.1:6949019-6992285 GCA_007258455.2 Sequoia sempervirens | reverse complement strand
GGCTAAGTATTACAAGCTATGATATCATGAGCTAGTGCCTACAAAGCAACATGTTAGTTATGCAGCATCTGCTAGTGCTAGATCAGGGCGTATTCATTCATGGACGATGAGTAGAGGTGTGACTAGGCTACCTCCTAGGGATCCAGGTGTAGGACCATCAAGTGGTGCAGTAGGAGGTGCAATGGGGCCAGCACTGTCTAGGGGGAGTAGCACATAGCTCCAATGTTCGCCTTTGATGTATTTGAGACTTGATGATGTATACACTTGTTCAGTTAGAGACATTATGATATTCTGCCATTTTGATGATGTACCTCTCCATGTTTTACAATATTATTATACACTTGACATTTTTTTTTGAGATTATATGTGAGATGCAGTTGATACTTATTGATCTACATGTGTTGTCTATATGCTTGCATGATGGATGCCTATGATGGATGCATTTGAATTTTTCTCTCTATGATGTGTATGTTTTTATATGATTCTTATATGATTATGACATGATTATGTGTGGATGCAATGATGAAATTATTGTGCATGGATTATGGTTCTATATGACTTTACGCATGATGCTTTTATGCTATATGAGATAAATTTTATTATGCAAATGAGATGTAATGCACCTTTTTTTTTTGTATTTTTTGAATGCAAGTATATGATCTAATGCATGGATGGATGTATGATATGATAATGCTTTCTAATGTATGATATGCTTATGCAACTATATGTAAATGATTGTGTTTTTGTTAATGTCAAATGTACTCAATCCAATGATGAGAGAGATAAAATCATTTTGAAATTTTGCTAGCCTTGGAAAAATCTATAATGTAGATGCAAAACTAATAAGGATGCAATCTATCTTAACCATGCAAAACTAAATATGCAAAGTTGTCATTTTGTCAGCCAATTTTGTGTGCCTTGTATCATCATTGAGCCTTTAATATGTTGAAATTTAGTACAAACATCGATGGTATAATTAGACCATGATGACCTAAGTACAAGTTCCATGGATTTCTGATATTGCAAGTTAATACAAGCATCTAGGCATAATTGAACCAAGATGACCTGAGTATTGCTTGCGTAAAATAGACAAGAGTTAATTGTTTTCCTATGCAAAATCGAAATGTCATCAATGATACTTTGTAGAGCATGTCTCGCAACAATTTACACAGTAGTAATGATTAACTCACAAACAACAAACAAGGAAAATATCATTCTCCTTCCTAGCTCCTCTAGTTCATGACATCATTGAGTTGCTCCAGATAAATGATAACAAAAATCAAAATACAACAATTGAACATTCATGTCAAAGTGATAAAACCATGCTTCAAATGAGTATCATCCAATTAGATTCGTTTTGACTAATTTTATTGTTGATTTGGATGGTTGATGTTTAAATTTTGTGATCAATGTTTAATGTTGAGTTTTTATCGTGATTGTTGTGTTTGTTGTGTTTTCTGACTATTGTTTATCTGTTGTGTTAAGCTCAAAGTAGGTTGCCCCCCAGTGAGTTCAATATTTTTCCTCAGTGAGAAACCAACCATTTATTATGGATATGCACAATGATAACCAAGCCAGGATTAGACACGACCGCAACGCCCAGATGTGTACATGAGACTCTTCTAATGATCAAGAATATTGATGGAAAAAAATGGATGGCAAACCCATGTGACAATAGATGGAAAAGCTAATCTATCAAAAATAGTGCTTGTTGCCAAGTTTTCACTACTTGTTTTTAGTGCACTTTTTCAGATTATATGATTTTTTTGTTGTTACCAAGACATTTGTTTACTAGGTTTTCATCAAGGTAACAATTTTTTTATTTTTCAATTTTTTGCATTTTCTCTCTCTTTTACTTTTTTTATTTTTGATTTTTATTGTTATTTTATTTTGGATCTTTTTCGTATTTTTTTGTATTTTTCACTTCTTTGACCATGACCGGAAGAGTTAGGTGTGGAAATTTTTGAGATGGAAGTTTATTGATGGGTTCTTCAAATAGGTCCCCTTCAAGTGTAGAAAACTGATATGCTTTGGATCCAAAGATTGATACAATGACAAAAGGACCTAGCCAATTTGGTTCAAATTTTCCTTTATTTTCCCTATCCTGTTGATTATGACGATTTTCTTTTAGGACCAAGTCACCTACCTGAAATGTTCTTGGTTTGACCTTGTGGTTATAGCTTCTAGACATTCTTTGTTGATAGGCTTTCAAGTGATCAACTGCATGCTGACGATGCTCATCCAACAGTTCCAACTCTTGTAGCCTAGATACTCTATAATCTTCCTCTGAAATGATTCCCTTCAAAGACACCCATAGGGAAGGTAGCTCAACCTCGATTGGTAAAATGGCTTCTAATCCGTAGACAAGATCATATGGTGTGGCTCCTATCGAGGTGTGAATTCTCGTACGGTATGCCCACAAAGTAGGGTTTAGTTGAACGTGTCAGTCACATCCAGCATCATTGACGGTTTTCTTCAAGATTTTCAAGATGGTTTTGTTTGATGCTTCTGCTTGGCCATTTCCTTGAGGGTAGTATGGTGTGGAGAATCGGTGTTGTATGTGGAATTTTTCACAAAGTACTTGAACATCTTGATTTTTGAAAGGTCTACCATTGTCAGTGACAATGGAATCGGGGATGCCATACCAACAGATAATGTAATTCAGGATGAAAGAGGCAATTTGTTTTCCAGTGATGGTGGTCAAAGGAACAAATTCAATCCACTTTGTGAAATACTTTGTGGCTATGATTATGAATTTGTGCCCATTGGAGGAAGATGGATGAATTTTTCCCACAAGATCAAGTCCCCATTGATAGAAAGGCCAAGTTGATGTGAATGGTTGTAGTTTCTATGTTGGTGCATGTATGAGGTTTCCATGGACTTGACATTTCTTCCACTTCTTGAAAAATTCAAGACTCTTTCTCCATGTTTGGCCAGTAATACCCCAATCGTAGGAGTTTCTTAGCAGGAGTAAGACCACTTGAATGAGTGCCACAGATACCTTCATGAACCTCTTGTAAAGTTATTTTAGATTTAGTACCTTCAAGACACCAAAGGAGAGTACCATCAAGACCTCGTCGATAAAGAGTATCGGCTATCAAGGTATGTCACGCTGCTTGTTGGATGAAGTTACGTTTTTGGTTTCAGGATAGATCAAGTGGTAGGGTATTGTCTCTCATATAGGTGTAGATCTTCTCATAGATTGAAGCCTCAGCTTTGACTATATGGCATACGACTTGGGATTCAAGGTTACCATAGGCGAGGTTAAACAGATGTTCCACCATGAATTCATAACAAGCTCATTTTTCTAGTATCTGTAGAAGAGAGGTAATGGTTTCCATGGAATTTGTTGCTTTGTTGTCCACCCTACGAATTTTTTCAAACTTAATTTCAACAAAGTACTTCTTGAAGTCATCTACCATTATTTTGTACGGCACCAACTTGTCATCTGTTGTCTAATAATTATCATTAATCTAATTTATGACTAGCTGAGAATTTCCATAAACCTGTAACTCTGTAGTTTTTCATTCCACTGCTACCTTGATACCAATGATTAATGCTTCATACTCAGTTGTGTTAGTGCAAGGAAACATCAACCTGTAGGATTTTGGAATGGTGTGTCCCTGAGGGGTGACAAATAGAATTCCAGCACTTGATCCATGTTGCATGTAAGATCCATCAAAGTATAGCATCCACTATTGTGTTGACATTGTAAGAACATCTGCATTTGGAAATTCGATGTGCATGGGATGGTCATCTTGTAATAGTGCTTCAACTAGCTAGTCGGCTATCACTTGGCCCTTGATTGATTTTCTATCCATGTACTAAATGTCAAATTCGCTCAATATCATTACCCACCTTTCTATTCTTCCAGTTAAATTGGCTTTACTACGTAGATATTTCAATGGATCTATTTTGGCTATCAGTTTGATGGTGTGTGTTAACATTTAGCATGTCACAATTTTTGTGTAGCAAACACTACTACTAAACAGGCCTTTTCAATGAATGTGTAGTTAATTTCATAGCCATTCAGGGTCATGTTGATGTAATAGATCACCCTTTCTTTTCCTGTTGAATCTGCTTGCACCAACAAACCTCCCAAAGATACCTTTGTAGTTACAATGTAGAGTAAGAGTGGTTTTCCATTTGTTGGTGGTACTAAGATAGGTGGACTTGTCAGATATTGTTTTAGTTGATTGAAAGCAACTTCACATTTTTCATCCCATTTAAAAGAAACATTCTTGTGTAGCAAGTGGGTAAAAGGGTGACTTTTTTTTTCCAATTGTGCGATGAACCTTTTGATAGATCGGAATCTTCCCTGCAGAGATCTAAGTTGGATGGTATTCTTAGGAGGAGGAATTTCCATGATGGCTTTAACTTTCACTGGATCTACCTCAATGCCTTTAGCTGAGACTATATTTCCTAAGAGTTTAGCTGATGTCACTCCAAATACACACTTCTTTGGGTTTAAACGCACATTGAATTTCTCCAATCGGGTAAAGATATAAGATTTCTAGATGTCCTTCCCTAGTGAATGATTTTGCTAACAGGTCATCCACATAGTCTTCCATGAAAGTGTGCATCATGTCATGAGAGATTGTGGTCATTGCATGCTGATAAGTGGCTCCTGCATTCTTTAACCCAAAAGGCATGACGTTCCAAAAAAATGTACCCCATGGATAGGTGAAAGTGGTTTTGTCTTGGTCCTCTAGTGCAATTTTTATTTGATTATAGCCTAAAAATATGTCCATGAGTGATAGCATTGTGTGACATGTTGTTAAGTCCACAATGATGTCAATGTTAGGTAAAGGAAAGTCATCTTTCAGACAAGCCCTATTAAGATCCCTAAAATATGTACATATCATGATGTTGTTATCTAGTTTAGAAACTCATACAATGTTTAAGATCCATTCAGCATAATCAATAGGTCAGATGAATCCTACATCTAATATTTTCTTCAATTCTGCTTTCACTAGGAGGGCGATGTGTGGATGCATTTTTCTCAACTTTTGCTTCACTAGCTTCACCCCAGGTGGTAGTGATAAATGATGCATTATAAGCTCTAGATCTATACCTGGCACGTCAACATAGGGCCAAACAAATTTGACATGTCTCTCTTCAAATAATTTGGTGAAGCTTGGTTTCTCTTCCTCTATCATGGATGTTGCTAGATGTAGGGTCTTCACTATTTCAGTTGTACCAATGTTGATGGATTGTGTGGGCTCAACCAATACTGAAGATCTCTCATGATAGTGCTTAGGAAGAGTGTCAAATATCCCATCCTTTGGTGCCTTGGAGAAGTTTTCACCATTGGATACACTCTTTATTTTTACTTTTTCTTGATCTAATACTACCATTAAATGGTTTTCGCCATTAGATCAATTTTTGATATTCATCATTTTGCAGCTGAGAGATTTGGAACTCCCCTTGTCTGAAGCTTCGTTATGAGATTCACTGGTGGAACCTGTTTCAAGATTTTCAAAACAAAGGAAGTTTACAATGGCATCATTGTTTGGAAAGGTAGGGATATCAAGCAGCTTAGTTTGTTCCTAGTCAATTAGTTCGGGGTGTACCAATGGTAAAGAATCATTAGATTGGTTAAGGTCAAAAGGGGTGACTGTCATGATGGCAACATCGTCAAAGTGTTCGATAGAAATTTCAAGGTCTATGATGTTACTCTCTTCCGAATGATCTATCTCGCTTGATGTATGATTATCTTCACGAGATTCATCGATATGTAGAGATCCAATTTCAAGTGGTCTAGACCCTGAACTTTGTCCCTCCATACGTGTGGGTGCATACTTTTGTATTACATCAATTTCTTTGTCTTGACAAGATTCTTCAGAGAGCGAGTCCCATTCATATTCATTTGAATCTATTTCAGAACTATCTCACAATTGGAGTATTCACTCACAAATATGCTACTTGGTTTCTTCTTTTGACTCGTCTTTGTATTCTAGCCATGTCTTATCCTTTGAGTTGGTCATGGTAGGTTGAATCGGTTCCACTATACCTTCTTTTCTTTTGCCGACAAGACCTTTTCCATCATATCCCATCTTCTCTAGGATTGTAAACCCTTTACCATATGGTTCTTTTAAACATTGTAATTTGATTCTTGTGATGCTTCTTCATCTTTGCATAACCAATTTAAAAGGTCCTTGTCCTCAGATTCGTCCACTAGGGTACCTGCTTTTACAAACTTACCATCAAAGAGTGTAATGGGTTGTGAGGATTGTTGTTTTGATGTTGATGGCTACCCATATGACTTAGGAGAAGGTACCAGTTGTGAGAGGTATAAGGATTGCTCAAAAGAATATTCACCCATGCCTTTGTCCTTCAACTAATTTTTTTTCTCAAATAGTTTTGACAAAGAATTTAGTTGACTTTCATTGTTAGAGGAAATAGAATCACCAATACCTTTATCTTTTGATTGAACCTTTTTCTCAAACTAATTTGAAAAAGAACTGATTTGACCTTCATTGTTTGATGAACTAGGAGTGATAGCTTCCCTGTTGTGTGGTACAAAAGTATCTTGGACCGTCTTAAGAGTGTTGCAATATTGAGGATTGTTGGAATCAGCTGAAATGGTGATCTCTTGTCCATTGAAAAGAAATTTCAAACATTGATGATACGTTGATGGCACTACTTGCATCTCATGGATCCAAGGTTGACCCAAGAGTATGTTGTATGTTAAATATTTGTCCAATTGGAAAAATATATCTTTTTGGATTAGTCCCACTTGAATTGGTAAGACAATTAGTCCTTGGGAGGATCTTTCTTCATCATCATATGCTTTGATAGTGATCTTTCTTCTAGCATCAATTGCATTTTATGAGAATCCTAGTGCACAAACAAGCTTTAAAGTACAAATATTTAGACCATCTCCTCCATCTATTAGAACACATATGAATCGATGTTTATGGATGATGACCTCAATGTGAAGGGTCGCGTTGTATGGATGAGTAAGGGATGCATCATCATTTTTAGAGAATGATAGGTAATGAGGTGTAGTCAAATGTCCCACCATGGCTTGGAATTGACAAACTTCCAAATTGGTAGGTATTGTAGTGTCCACTAGAGCCTTTTCTAGAATATTCTTGTGAGCTAGTGAAATATTGAGAAGTTCTAGAATGGATATTTGAGCTAGGATCTTTTGTAATTGGTCTACAATGTTATTTTCATTTGATGGGGTAGCGGGTGTTTTAGAAGTACTTACCTTCAAGACATACTTAGACTAAGCTCTTTTGGTCATGTTTACTAGCATGTTGTCTTGTTTGTCTCTGATTTTAATGACATTAATCTGATTATTTGTTGTAGTCATGTCTTGTTTAATATCATTGATTTGATTTGATTTGATAGTGATGTCATTGATTTAATCTTCAGCTACAATAATGTCTTGTTCATGCCCAATTGTGATGTCATTAATTTGATTATCATCTGCAACAAAGTTTAGTTCATCATTGATTTCAATGTCATTAGTTTGATTACCAACCACCTCAATGTGAAGAATGGTAGAATCATATACATAGTTCACATTTTTCCCTTTTGTGTTTGTTGAAGAAGACTCCCCTTTTTCATAGTTAGGTAAATGGTTCTTGAATGCTCATGATCAACATTTGTTTGAGGTCCTTCTATTGATATTTCCTTTCTATCTATTAAATATTGCACCAAATTTTTTAGTTGCATGCAATCATTTGTTTTGTGACCTTTGTTTCTGTGAAAATCACAATAATGTGCATCATTCCACCATGAAGGTTTAACTCTTGGTTCCCAATCTCATGCCTTTGGTAATGTTATAATTTTTTCCACAAGAAGCTCTTTTAATGTTGATTCAAGTGACTACCCCAAAGGTGTAAATATTCTTTGATTTGATGGTGTTCGATATGGCAGTGGTTTAGATTCAATATTGTTTTGATTGTTGTTTTGATTGGTGTTTTTATTGGTCTTGGGTGTAATTCCTGATAGATTAAAGACTGGTTTTGCATTATGTGGTTTAGCTACACCATCATTACCAGCATTCTTGTTTCTTTGCCAGAATTTGGGTTTCTCATTGTTGTTATAATGATTAGAGGATTTTTTTGAGTTGTTTCCTTCATTGTAGATTTTTAATACTCCTCTCTTAACCAAGACTTCTTCGATTTTGAGTCTATTTTTAATCATTTTCTCAAAGTTGGGTGAACATTACAATTTGAGCCTATAGCTCATCTCAACATTTAGATTATCAATGAATATTTTCATCTTTTCCTTTTCAGGTATAGGACGAGGATATCTAGCAAATAATCTTCTCCATCTTTGTAAAAATATGAGAAATGATTCACCCTTTTTCTATTTTGTGTTGCAAAGATCCTTCATGGTAATCTCATGTTGGATGTTGTATGAGTATTGAGTGATGAATTTATTGACCAGCTCTTCAAAGGACCTAATTCCTGGTGGGAGTTTTGAAAACCATTCCATACAATGGCCACCCACACTTTGTGGAAATAATCTCATCAAATAGGTCTCTTCATGTGCAAACTCCAAGCTCATGGTGCGAAATTCTCTTACATGATCTATAGGATCAAATTTACCATTGTACTTGTCATAGTTTGGGAGGTCACAATTTGGAGGGAATGGTATCATGTTCAAACTTCTATCAAAAGGATATGGGCAGATATCTTGCAGCAAATATCTTTTTATGGTCCCTCTTTGCATGTCTTGAATCTGTGTTTGAATATTTTGTATTTTTGGGGTCAAAGCGTTCATTGTATCAGTATTTCATGAATTACCCTTTGTCCTCTTGGGAGTTGGGAGCTCCTTTTAATTGGTTAATGTCATAATTATTGGGAAATTTCATAACTTGGTTTTCCAACATTAAAAAGTATTTTTCTCCATCTTTTTCTAAAACCTCTTCCATGAATTTGTGGAATTTGGTATCTTATTGAGCTCTTTGAATTTCTTCATCAATGATTTCATCAGTTTCAGGTTGGTGGAATCTATGAAAAAAAAAATCTTCTACTTCTGCCATGGTAGTTTGAGTTTCAATTTCCTTCTTTTTGAATTTTTTCTTTCGAGATCTTGTTAAAATGAGCATACAAGTGATAAAAGTTTACTAATGCTTTGATCTTTGTTTAGGAGTGCCAAGGAGATTTCCTAAGTCAAAATAGAATGATGGATTCTATTGATGAGACTAAGGTGGTAAATTTGATTATACAATGTTTGTTTCATGATGAAGGATGATAAATCTTGATGATGAAACTCAACTAACAATCAGATGATAGGTTTGATGATTTAGGCACTTTAAGATGGTTTGATCCAAGTTAAGTTAAAAGAATTCACTTGCAAAATTTAGTTTCTTCAAGTTCAACCTAATGTGGTGATAAGGAATGATTTTTATTATTCTAGAAAAAGTCCCTAAGTTTGATGTTAATTGTCTGATAGGCGTTCAAATTAGCTCTCTATTTCTAAATCAACTAGATGTGCTAAAATAGGGACCAGATGCACTAAAAGATGGCATGGATGTGCTAGAACAGAGACTGGATGCACTAGTCCATACCCTAGATGTGCCAGAACAGGAATTTAATGTGCTATAAGATTTGGTGAATGCGCTAGAAAAGATTGCATATGCACTGAAGGATGAGCTAAATGCACTGGAAGAATGACCAAATGCATTAGACTACCCCTCTAAATGTGCTAGAATAGAAAGTTGATATGCTGGAAAAATGAGGTAAATGCACTAGAACATGGGCTAAATACGCTGAAAGATGAAGGCAATGTGCTAGAAAAGAACCTATATGCACTAAAGGATGTGATGAATGCACTATAAGAAGTTAGATATGTGCTAGACTACCCCAAGTATGGTTTAAATTTTCTGGCAGAAGCTCGATTTAGCCATGTGGGAGTATCAGGTGGATGCGCTAAAAAATTGCAAATGCATTGGAAAATGGGACAAATGCACTAGACTATGGCCTAAATGCTTTGAAAGGTGGAATAAATGTGCTAGAACAGAAACTAGATGCATTGAAGTATGAGCTAAATGCACTAGAAGGTGAGCCAAATTTGCTAAAACAAAGGCTTGATGCACTGGAAAATGAGGAAAATGCGCTGGAATGTGCAGTTGATGCGCTAAACTAGAAATGGCCACCGTTTTGAAATATTTGTCCAAGTTTGTTGTTTTTGGATCAGTGATACTGAGTGTTTTCAAGGGGTAATCTTCTAAACTGTGAGTGTGCTTGGTTTTCTTGTTTATGAACCATGTGAATTAAGTGTTTTTAAATGGATGATCTCTTGAAAAATGATTTCAAACACAACAGCAAGTTGTAAAATAGTTGTTTCACCTTATGAACTAAACATTAAGTGTATATTCAAGGATTTGGTATGATCCCTTTGATTTCCACAAGTATTAAATAATAGAAAACAAATAAGTCACTTTTCTAATGTCAACGGTCATTTATAATATCACAGCCCACATCTTAGAACTATGTTAGCTCACACAACCGTGTCACCCCCTAGAGGGTGCCCATTTTTTTTCCTTTCTCAGGTCTTAACCAAAGTTGAATCCTCCACTTTTGGCCAGTAATCCCTATTAGTTATATGGTGAGTATCTTGGGGGAAAATTCTTCCCTCCCCTTGCACTGTCAATATTAAAAATGTTTAGAAACTGAGTCGGCTAGCTACTACACTTAAGGTTCTTAGTAAGGGTTTTTGTTTGGTGTGGAAAATGATAAACTCCCTCAGGAGACCTCCTGACCTTTAGAAAAAAGGATTTGGGGATGGTTATCAATGCACACTACCATTGACATGGAGTTTCATCGCAATCACGTTTGATTATAGTGGGTTGGAATACTTGGCTTTAGTCATTCCCACTTAGGTTGTTCTCATAGGGTGAGTACTTTTTCCCACATGGCAGGCCTTCTAAAGGTGCTATTGCAATAAATGAAAGAGTGATTCTGGAATTTTGGTCACCTAGTGAAGGAGAGAGCATAGGCCTATCACTTTACAAGTGCATCATACATGGTGTTCATTGACCTTCTAATTAAACTAGGTGCCTAATTTAATCAAAGGAAAGTAAATATAACTCCAACCCCTGCAAACACCATTAGTAGTTTCATATAATTATCTTTGACAACATTTAAAATACCTAAAAAAAAGAAAGGCATCCATTAGTTTCCAGAATTTTGAGTTTTTGCAAATACAATTGAATGCACTAAAATAGAAACCATATACGCTAAAAGATGCCCTAGATGCGCTAATAAATAGAATAAATGCACTAATCTAGAAAGCATAAAATGAAAACCAAAGTCGTGTATGCCTAGAAGAACAACCAGATGCAATGAAAGATCCCACAGATGCACTGAAAAAAATACTAGATGCACCAAAATATCAATCAGATGCACTGAAATATGCTTCGGGTGCACGACATTGAAATTCACAACCAAACCTGCGAACAAAAACTTGCCAGAAAATGTTAAAAACGGGGTTAGGCCCCACGGTGGGCACCAAAATGTATGTGAAGTATAAAATGTGTAAGAATAATACAACACAATCAATGAAACATTATATTAGACAGAATTCAAATAAAAATAATCAAACTGAAAGAATAAACTCTCTAATGTTGTCCCATTGTTCTCTATCTCCAAGGATTTTTCAAATCATTGTGGCTCTCAGATTGTTTGTATGCACAAGACTTGTCAAATGACAACCTAAAGAATGAGATGTTGGAAATGCAATAAACCTTTCTACATGGTTGATTGTTAAGTGATATGTTGTAGATGATTGTGCTAATACTATGATAATGCTATGTTATTGATAATGGAAATGCTATGATGCAATTACAAAAGTTAAGATGTAGCTAATGCTAAAGCCATGATTGATTAAACTAAATGATACTAAGATGCAAATGCTAAATGCTTAATGCTAAGATGCTAAGATTACAATGAAATTTCTGTAAAATGTACTTATGCTCAATTCTCCATATCTCTGAAATGTTGTAAATGAGGTTGTATTTATAGATTTCTCCAAGGCATAGGCTGATGTGGTAGGATTCAATAGTCTAGATTTGATCTGGAGAGATGAACGGTCAAAAGTGAAGAGGTTGGAGAGAATCAAGGAGAGTGTTCCCTTTAGTAGAACACATTGTCAAGTGTGAGAGGAATCAAATGAAGGGAAGAGCCAAGTGTCTCCAAATTGGTTGTAATTTGTTGAGATAAATGCCAATTTGAATATTAAGAATATTTATTTTCATGAGACACATGATGAGGTGGAAGGTGACAAGCTAGTAGAAATGTGCTCAAATTCAAATATAAAATTTGAATTTAATAAAAGGGAGTTAATTAAACAAAACTAACTAATTAAAGTTGTTTATTTAATTAAAACAAGAAGAAAGTGATTTAAAATAGATAGAATTTAAGAAAGTGAACTATATAAATAAATTTTGCAATTTATCTATAAGTTAAAGGAATTAAAGATTTATTAATTAAATAACTAGTATTTAAATAATTTTCTCCATACCAATTTTAGGTGTATACAACAACATCATAAAATAGACAGGCAGAGACAAGGGGATCTAATAATTCAGGGTCAAAATTGTCAATAGATATAGATAAATAGATATAATATAATATACGTATGAACTATCATCAATCCCCAAATGTATTAGAACATGAAGAAGAGCACATGAAGAAAAATGAAAAATAAAATTGGGTCAACATGGAAGAAGGCCTAAATTCCCCCAACGTTTTACATCATCCCCAACATGAAAATTCAAAGCTTATGACACATAGGAAGAATGGTGAAACAAATAGAAGAAGATTACGATAGATTCATGCACCTATATCCAAGCACCTACAAGAGTAGAAAGGGTCCTCCAAGCAAGATCACAAAACAAATACAAATAATTTTGGTGGAGCACAAACAAACACACAAATCTAATCTACAGATGTACAAGAGGTACCACCCTAATCTGAGTCCACCAGTAGATCATCTTGCTCCCAATCTAGATCATTATAGGGGGAGGGAGGATGATATTGAAGGGGAGGGATAGCAAGGTTTGTACCAGTTGACTCACCTGTGATAAGGGCCAAGGAAGAAGGCCCTTATGGGCCTTCTCCATTGAGCTCCTGTGAGACTAGGGTCACCGATTTCTCAAACATTGATGATATAGTGAAAATTTCCTCCATCAAGTTGAACATGCACTTAACAGGAGTGCCATGTGTCAACTAAGTGGGAGGAGGACAAGACACCCAAGGGTTACTACCAACCTTAGTAAAAGAGGTAGTGAAAAACTCCATGGATGTGGGGACCACCTCTATTACGAGGATGACACAAGACAAAATAGAACCAGACTCCACAAGAGATGAGGATTTCTTATGACCCTCACTGAAAGTGAGGTCTTCCTCAAGCTTGCACTTTAGTGGAGAATGCAAAATCCCCATTGAAGAAGCGAAAGTGGAAGAAGGTAGAGACAAAGCCATATAGGACACTACCTTTCTATTAGGCATGACGATGGGCTATAACAAAAGAAGAATATATAGAAGGGAAGTAAGAAGGGGAGGCTCCATTGAAGGAGTGATGAACACTTACACCCTTTTGGGGTGAGGTTCATTAGGATACGCCAATTGATTTGGAAGAAGAATGGAGGTGATGGAAATTGAATTAGAAGAAAGAACAAAATTGAAAGCAACCACAAAAGAGGTAGGAGCAAAAACAGAAACAACAAACTCGTCGACACTCTATTGCAAATTCGTGTGCTCCTTGGTCAAAGCCTTTCACTAGTGCTTATGCTCATATGCAATATGGTTGTGTTGGCTATGGGTACTCAAAGGTGTGGCTTGAGAAGAGGTTGGGGGCTCCTACTGTACCATAGGAGGGACCTCCACAATTTTTTTCAATGGAAGAGGAGACTCCATAGGAGGAGCAAGAGGAGCAACAAACATAGTAGCAGAAATAGAAAGAGGTGTCTTGGTAGTGGGCCTCTTCCCATGCCCTACCCTAAAGGGACGTGAAAGAATAGAAAAATGCCATGGAGGTAGAAACACAAGAAAAACCCCATGAAAATACTTCCCCCTCCCATACAAGGTGGGATGGGGCACTATAGGATAATATGAAGCTCAAAAACTAGAGGCTTCAAATTTTATAGCATAGGAGAAAGAACAAAGGATGCCAGCAAGGGCTGAGAAGAATAAGAATACAAAATAGAGTAACTCTAGAAGGAGAAGGCTTGAGGGCAAGAGAAATCTTGTCCTTCTCCTTTGTAGGAGAAGAGGACAAAGTTTGTTGTTGCATGCACAAGCAAGCCTTCAAAGAAAAAGTAGAGAGTGATGGAGGAAAACCACATTTTTGCACCAAGCCCCTAGTCTTATACTTGTAATAAGCTCGACACAATAGATCTCCCCTATGAGGGAAGTCTCCAACTGGGGTGGACCAAAAATGATCGAGAGAGAAGCCCCCATGTGCTACCAACTTGGCTTGTATCCAATGTCTTAGAAAATATGCATGACACCCTCATGGGGATACTTTAGATATTTGTGGATAACGAAAGTGACTAAATTCACAAAGGCTAGCCATGGAATTCCTAGCCTTGCTCTAAATAATTTTGATTCCAGGATCACAACAAATGAAACATTCACAAACTTAGGACCAACTAAAACTAACAAAGAAATAGACCCCATAGGAGCTATAGAAAAGCCATCATGAGCACGAAGGGTGGAATTTGACTCATTATACTTATCCTTGTGCAAATTGTTAATAAACAAGGCCTCCTTTGTGATCATGTTCACTCGGCTTGATGGATCAACCATAGTACCAATCATGATGTTACCATTAATCTGGGTGGGAACATACAACAAAGACGGCTCCTTGTTTAATGGAAGATCATGTGAGGTAAAGGCTATATTAGGAACAACACTCACATTTTCTCTAGGAATCATACAAGTGAATGAGACCATGTTCACATAATTAGATGGGACATGATCAAAAGACGCAGAATACTGCGTAACCAAGTTAGCAGAATAGGAAGGGAAAAAATCTATGTAAATTTGTAGTTGGTTGCTAGGCTTATCTACATATTTGTTAGATTTTTTTTCCTTTCATCGAGATGGATAGTCTCGTTATCGATGTGATCCTAAATCTCATGACATAGGAAAACACACCACTTGGTATCATGTATGTGTACTTGATGGAACTGACAAAACTATTGTGCATCATACCATTGTAGATATGGCTCAGAGAGAGGTCAAATTTCTAGTAATTTTATAATTTTATCCTTTATAGCATTTGTAGGATGCTGGTATAGGATTCAGATAACTTTGTAAAATTTCTATCATGCCCTATACTTTTTCCTTTAAGAATAGAGACCATGTTTGCAATGGCCTTGTTCTTTCTTGAATCACTATAAATCGACACTATTAACCAGTTATCCATATGGGAGGATGAGGATGAATCCCGGAACTGAGCAACCATCTATTGATACTCACACAATGTTGCACATAGATGTGCAAAGGAAGGTTACTTCATTAGGAATAACTTTTTCTCACAACGATCATTATAGGTTCCCAATGAAAACCTTTTAGACATCGGAATCAAGCAAGGGGTAAGAAATCTAAGAGAATAGAGCCTAATAACGAGCAATGAAATTAGTAACCTTTTCATGCTCTCCCTACTTACATTGAACAAGATCTGTGAATGTCATCTTCAGTCCAATATTAGCTTGAAATTTTCTAAGGAATTGATTCACTAGCTGATCAAACAAGAAAATAGATTTATCTGGTGAAGAACAATACCAATCTAGGGCAATGTCTTTAATATAACACAAAAAAATCTTCACCATTAGAGCATCATGGTGGAAGAATTTAGTGCACATGGCATTGAAATTTAGCACATGTTTCTGAGGTTCTCCACAATCACTATACTTCTAAAAATTAGGAATCTCCATCCCCTGAGGGATAGGAGTGTTTAAGATGGTGATAGAAAAGGGAATATGGAGAGAGAAAGGCTAGAACATAGGTTGAGATGAAGAATATTTGGCTAGGTTTTCTAGATGGTACTACATTCATCCCATTTTTTGCAACATATCATTTTTAAGATGAGATCATCAGATGAAACGAGACTAGAGGAACCACCACTAGATCCACCAGCCCCCATATTGGTAAAGCCTTTAACACCAAGACCAGTAGGGGAACCAGTATTACCACCAAAAGTAGAAAAAATAGGGGTAGAAAAATTGAAGTCCAAAAGTACCTTATTTACTTTGATAGTGTGGGTCTTATCAGGCATAGAGGTAGTGTTGATAGGACCCATCTCATCCATATACATTGACACTTCGGGCATTGAGACTTCCAGTTGTTTCGCAGTGGTCTCATAACCAACACCTTGGGTAACACACAAGTTATAGTTATAGGCTAAGACATCGATGTCCACAATGTTTGTGATACCTCAGAGAAGTTCTATACCTCTTTGATCCATATCCAACATAGTTCTCAACCTATTGACAATAGGAGTTGCTTGGGAAAGACTACTATATTTTTCTATATACCACTCAAACTCCTCAAGGCTCTTTTCTAGGGAAAGGAGTTTCTTTGTAGGAACCTCAAGAGCAGCTTCTTCCTCCATAAAATAAGCAGAAGGAGAAGAAGTGGGTAGTAAAATAATTGGCAGCTCCCCCAAAGGGGTTGAAAAATGTGGTAGACAACCCTGAAACCAATTCTTCAAAAGAGGGACTAGTTTGACTACAATTGACCTTCCTAGATTCCATTTTTGTGTGTCAAATACTTCTTCTAACAATGAATCTAGAGGTGGTAGAGTGGGTTGTAAATCTCATAAAAGCTTCATGGCATACTAATCTAGATAACACACCCAAGACTCGAGGGAAAAATTTTGTGTAACATACTAACCCTTCAATGAAGTAAAAATTTCTATTTTTTCACCTTACGAGTAAATAAACTATGTAACAAGCCATAACAATAAAAAAAAAAAAAAATCTTTATTGAGAATATACGAACAAAGATGCATAACATATTACAATAAGGATTCCATTTCATTACAATAATTCATAAGTTACATCAATACATAAATGCATACATTTACATACATAGCTCAATGAGCTTTGGAACAAATAGTTGTAAGACGGTCTAGGATCCTTCCTTTCAAATCTTGGTTCTACTGTCACTTGTTGTGGAGGAGAAGCATCACTCAAGCACTTTTCTACCAACCTCAAACTCTTAATGTGATCCTTCGCACATCTATCATTCGATAGTTGGCCCTTCCCTTTGACGAAGAGTTTGGTAGAGTAACCGATAATGACAACCAATTGAGCATAGTGTTGTGTCCTACATAACTAGAACTTGTAATCCCACAATCTAGAACTAGCATGTAATACTAGATCACTGTGAACTGACAGTGGAGCCAAAGATCATCACACTACTTTGGCCAAAGTTTTCTCATTTAGTACTTCGAATGAAGGTCATCTATCACATACACTACTCAGGGCCAATTTTTCTTAAGGTCATCTTAAACTATGCATAGGTATTTCCTTCAATGGATAATCTATCACCCCAGAGATAACCTATCACATTTTAACATACTTGGAATAAATCTACTTTAAAAAAGTAAATACACAAGCCCCCTCCCATTCTGGATAATCAATCCTAGGAGTAAACTCAAGCTACCCTAGTTAAATCAATAACCCAACCATGAGTAACTCATATGCCACCTTAGTTTGATCATATGTAGTATATAATACCTATGATAAACACAAACCTCCTATTATGGAGTACATACAAGCACACCATAAAATAGCATAAAAGCTTTTATTTCCTTTTTCAAAGGCATTCTTGATTCCCTAAATGAAAATTCTTGAAAAAGACATTTCAAGAATTCATGAAAAACAACTCATTCATAAATAAAATAACAAATAAGAATATCATCATGACTTTTATCACTTATCCAATCAACTGACAGCAATGCAGCTTCTCCAAATAGCAACAAGCTTGATAATAACTTCCCAAGAAAATGCCACAATGAAACTCTATCTCTCATGTTGATAGTTTACTCCTCTCAAACAACAACTCTCGCAAATAAATAGAATTCTCTCTTTCTCTCTCTCACAAATAAAAACAGAGTATAAGATAAAATAATGCAGAGTAGAAACTTGCAAGAAGAATGTGTCCTCTCAATGATCAAGCACCCCTATTTATATAGCAGCTTGGTAACTTCTCAGCCTATAGTTTAAGAATGAAAATGGACAAAAAACACCATGAAAAGCAACACATAAATCACAACAAAAAGGTGGTGACTAAACAAGTTCATAAACATCTATAAATCAACTTACAAAATTCACAATAATCATAGACTTATTCAAATCTGCACATGGATAATTCAAATTATCTCCAGCAATAGACATCTACAAAAAAAAAGTTTCCAGAGGTGGCGCCAAAGCTTCCACACTCCTCTCAATGTTGGTGTGGTTTCCTTGCAGTAAGAAATAGTCAATTACAAATTTGCAACACCAAGCATTCATCGACTTGGTCTTGAAGTGAGTCGACTTAGATATTTAATCTCTTTGACAAAGTCATCGATTATTCCCCATGTTTCAACAGATGTATTAAACATGGCAGTTTAAGTTTACCAAGTCAAAGATAATCTTCACCATAGATGTTGACTATGTCTATGTCATGCATCAACATAAGGCAGCAAGCTTTAAATGAAATACATGTGTTTCATAAAGTGTGACAGTATGAGTAAAACTCAGCTTCTATAAGCACAGTCATAAGTAACTTAAAATCGGCCTCTAATAATCAACCTCTATCATGATAAATGATAGTCGATCTTCAAACAATAACAAATATGTTAAATATATATAATATAACATATACATACATATATATATATATGTTAATATATATTTAAATATATATATATCACATGCCACTAATGCAAGTATATATTTGATATATATATAAATAAGTACGAGTATGATAGTATATAATAAATACAATATATAGAATGTATGCATATATAGGTATATAAGTATATGCCTCTATGTACATGTATATGTATGTATATCTATATCGATACATTCGTATGGGTGTTTCCATTCGCCAACTTATGCAAGTATTGATACATATATACATATGGATATGTGTATATACTATACATATATATATGTTCACATCCGATTCACATATAGCCATTCACAATTACCATCATATTGATAAATATTTATGTGTGGTACATCTATGCATGTGCATATACATGTCGTTAGATACCATTAACATGTATGTGCATATATATACACATACCCCATGTGCGTCCCTCTTATCAATATGATCGTAATATACAAGAAAGATCTCAAAAGCTCAAATAGATAAACATCACTCAACAGTGCATTCAGTAGTAAACAAGACTCTACCAATGCAAACATATCAACTAAGGATGACTTACCAGCTTCCCACAAACTGACTCAACTCAATCATTCTACTGTGGTGTGTCTATGCTCAGATAGTTTACTTTTACCAGTTACCCAACCAAGATCTTCTCCTGAGTGATACTTCCCCTTCACCTAGAGGAATGGAACATATACCTGCAACCACTAACACGTGCACACTGTATTCAATTGTTCACAACATATGCAGTATACATAAAGCATCTCCAAAGCTAGATTATTAATTCAATAACCATCCATTCACATATATATAATAATTTTTCATGAAATAACATCAAATGAGATAACATTTGCATTGATAACAAGGTACAAGCACAATTTATTCATCTCCATAATTCACATTACATTCATATTTACCTTACATAGTAATAGTAAGTAGTAATTACATAGTTGGGGTGTAACATTTTGACACAAAGAAATGAAAAGGAGAAAGTTCACGTCAAGTTCACCAAAATGTGAAGGAGGGGAATCGCTTCTCCCAAGTCTCAAGACAAACAAGGTCTAAAGGTATTGACTTTCCCTCAATCACCTCAAGACTAACCAAAAGGAAATAGGTTGAAAAGGAAGGGAAATCTAAGCCCTGATTTTTAGTTTTTTGAGGGAGGATTTTGGGAAATAGGTGAACATACTACAGAGGTCTCAGAGTGCAAACTGATTAGATCTCATCCAAAGGATGCTAGCGTATGATATAGATGACATCACAACGCACTGTCATCTTAAAGGAACATTGGCATCTCATATAGATAGAGAGTAGAGTTCACACACTAAAACTCACAGGGCGTGTTAACAACCTGAGAATCTTAAACTATCTATTTAACAGTAAATGAAGAAATGCATTAAATGAAAGGAAACAACAAGAAGAATATTATAACTTAAAATAAAAACTATCTAATAATGAAATAGCAAGAGAGAAGGAAGAAGAAGACCAACTCACAAAAGTTCCAGCCTTTCGCAAGCTCCTAATGAATAGATTGCACCTACACACATAGAAACGGAAAAATGTTGAGGTTGTGTTTTGGAGTTTTCCTTAGTCAAACCCCCATTTTGGTGTTTCCACATCCACATACAACCAATAGACCACGGTATAGATAAAATGATAAAGAAATGGAAATAGATAGCTTATAGAATGTAAAGATAATCTAAATACTATTCTATAAACAATACAATGTAAGTAAACAAATGAGTTACCCTCCTTTCTATGCACTTATAGAAGTTGAGAGAGGGAGGAAGAGAGAAAGACAATCATGCCAATAGTATGGAGCTTGGAAACCTACAATAGACAATGATGTAGAAGTAGCAACAATGGTGTAGAGCATATAATGGGAAGAACCAAAGTGAATACCTTTGAGTGAATGGAAGTGATATATAGTGAATGAATTGAGAGATTCTGAGAGAATCAAGTTTAAAATTATTTTTAGGAGGTAAGAGGATGTTTTCAGGCAATCAAGCTTTGCAAGGGGCATTACAATTAGTAGGGTGGCAGGGAATATAATGCCTCCAACATCCACTGACCCGGGAATCATGTTAGGATGCTAGCACAACATGCAAATGTCTACATAGCATGTGGGATTCCCCGATAAAAATTTCCGCACCATCAAAAAATGACAAAGGCATGTGCAAAAGGCAAGGCAAAGGTGGTGATTTTTTTGCATTGTTAGGTTTATAAGGCTAAAGTGAGGTAATATTATAGGAAATTGCACTAGGTGCAATTTTATTTCATAACACCTACCACTATGAAAATATTAAAACTTAATAATTCCCTAGAGAATTTGGATCTTTTCCTAGTATATGCAATTGCTTCAAAACATGATAAAAGAGAAAGAAATGATAAAGAAATGGAAATAGAAACAACTTATAGAATGCAAAGACAATCTAAATGCTATTATATAAACAATAAAATGTAAGTAAACAAATAATTTACCCTCCTTTCTATGTGCTTGTAGAATTCGAGAGAGGAAGGAAGAGAGAAAGACAATCACACCAATAGTATGGAGCTTGGAAACATACGATAGACATTGATGTAGAAGCGGAAAGAATGGTGTAGAGCGTAGAATGGGAAGAACCAGAGTGAAGAACTTTGATTGAATGAAAGTGATATATAGTGACTTAATTGAGAGAGTCTAAGAGAATCAAATTCAAAAGTTTTTTTTAGGAGGTAAGAGGATGTTTTCAAGCAGTTAAGGTTCACAGGGGGCATTACAATTTGTAGGGTGGCAGAGAATGTAACACCTCCAATGTCCATTGACCCAAGAATCATGTCAGGATGCTAGTGTGGAATGTAGATGTCTACATGGTGTGTGGGATTCCCTGAAAAAAATTCCCTCACCAACAGAAAATGAAAAAGGCACACGTGAAAGGCAAGACAAAGGTGGCAATTTTTTTTGCATTGTCGGGCTCATAAGGCTAAAGTGAGGTAATATTATATGAAATTGCACTAGGTGCAATTTTATGCCATAACACCTACCACTATGAAAATATTAAAACAATAATTCCCTAGTGAATTTGGATCTTTTCCTAGTATACATAATTGCTTCAAAACAATTGTGTTTTGTGTATATGACATAAATATTAAACAAAGATTTGATATGAACATATAGTAATAGATTTTCAATACCAAGAATAATCAAGGTGAATTTTTCCCAACCTAGAAATATTTCTAGATTCCAATGGAGTGGATAATAATATATAACAAATTCAATAAACACCTAATAATACATTTATATGTAATGATAAGACCCATTGAAACCAATCATCGTAAAAGCTCTTTAAAAAACTCAATCTGTTGATTGCAACAACAAAAAGGAAGTGTTTGAAAGGTCATAAATTTTATGTTACAAAGCCAAATTTTAAAAGTAAATATGCTTTAGAAAGGTAAAAGAACAAAGAATAAAACCTAGAAAATGTTTTGCAAGAAACCTAAGCATACACAAACAGTTTTTCTGCAAATAGCCCACTAAAATTTTATGCAAAACTATAAATTGATAGCATCCCAACTTTGTAAAATTATAACTTAAAAAAGAAAACTCTCTAAATAAGTAATGCATCTTTGTATGCTATAAATATTTTTTTTGTTTTGCTTTCCCTGCAAGTTTTTCTTCTTTTTTTCCCTATGCATATGAAAGTCCATTAATAAAAGATAGAAATTCTAGATTTCTTTATAATGGTTAGAGCTTGATATAATGATATGGAAGATTAGGAGTAATAAATGGTCTTCTACCTATTTGCAAATTCATACAGGTAGGAAAAGTTATTGAGGAAGTTGCTTTAAAAGTGAATCAAAAGTCCACAACTAATTCACATACATGGATGCCCAAAGGGTGATGATTCTTCTCTTCAGTAAACGAAAATAAATACCTACCTCTTCATATAATAGATATAAGAGGTAAGAAGATATCTATTGATACTAATCAAGAAAGTCAAATGTATTTACAATGTCACTTGTATATCATGTTTCATAAAACATCAACCTATCTAAGTCTCTCTCATTTATCCTTATGCAGCCTCTCAACTATGGGTAAATGATGGTGAGGGAAACCAACCCTCTAACATAAACTATCAACAACAAAAGATGTACTCAACAATTGTTTGCAACAACAACAAAAATCTGCAATAAGTTTTTTTCTTTATTCATTCAAAATCTCTTAGAAATTCAAGAATTACATAACATAAATAAAGCTAAATGGTTGTGCAGCCATATAAGCTGATGAAAATATTTTAAAATTTAAAATATTTCTTATACAAAATAGTGAGGATCAATCCCAAATTGAGCTCCTTCAATCCAACTTCTTTCACAAGATTCTAGCTCCTTCAACCTGCATTCATCATTAGAAATTACAGCTACAAACAAACCATAAAATAATGAATCTTCTTGCTATTGTATCACACCTTCAAACCTGCAACAAAAGTGTCTTCTTGGTCTCTTACAACATTATTTTAGCTAAAGTTCTCAAGCTCCCTTCACGCAAACTTCACTAACTCACTATCTCTCCAAATATGGAGCTCACTAGCTCCCTAAACCATGGGCTTCTATGCAATTAGAAATCTACAACAATAAAGTCTTTGAATCCTCTCTTCAATCCAGTAGAATCTCCCCATCTCACATACAAAACTCCCAAATCCACCTTCCCAAATGACAAGTTTTGAATATATAGATTTGTGACTGAGGAAAACTACTATGGTTTTCCCAAAACCACAAGAAAAAACTCGTCACTTTTTCCTATCACTACTCCATCATTGGTCTGAATTTTTTTAAATGGTTATCTAGGTTTTGTGTACCTCATTTCCGACTTTCCGAATCATTTTTAAATTCTTATTTTTGTTACCGTATGAGAAAGTTGTGGTCATTTTACTAAGATTGTGTCTCACAGATATGACCACAGACATGCAACAACATGCAAAGCTTGTGGCCAACACGCAAATACATGCAAGAAACATGCAAGATTCTTTTGCAGCCCATTTTATGAAATTTTATGACACATGTACATGTAAACAAGACTTTTTGACCTTCTCCAAAATTGGACACCCAAAAGTCATATTCCCCTCCAACATGCCTTCACTGTTTTACCAAGACTTATTTCCCATCTGATTTACATTTATAATTGCACACCAAGGGAATTTACATTGTTGCTAATTAAAATATTATTCTCCTAACCCCTAAGCCCTTATTAAAAATAAACCAAATTAAAATAACACTTTTTTTGGTGATGCAAGATTTCCTTACACCCTGGATGCTCCTGCATCAGACACTCGAGGTAGGAAAAAATTTGTGAATATGGATTCACAAAATAGAGTTGAGTGGTAGTACCACCCTTTCGAATTGGAAGCAATCCTCAACAAACTCCATCTCTGAAACTGGTACCTCTGATTTATTCTTATTTCTCCTCTTCCAACACTTAGTTGTGATTTTTGTCGTCCTCCTCCACCAAGTGTGCACTCTATTTATCCTTTTTCTTGTGGGCTCACATCCAACATAGGCCATCATTCTCTACCATCTCTCTTCTTCCTTTCTTTCTTTCTTTCCTTGTGGGATCCAACCCACTACAAACCAACCACCTTCACCAAGTTCCTCTTGAACTATCATCTACAACCTCTATACACAAACATGCAATATTCGTATACCCATTCACAACTACAACTTCATTTTCCACTACTGCAATCTCTTCTTTAAATGGTAAATAATCATCTCTTTTAAAATCAAAATCAAAATTTACCTTAATATTTTTTGTTGCTCCAACATCACCTTCTTCATCCTCAAAACCTTTCATGTATGCATCTTCATAAGGCTATATGAATTTCTCCCATGTATTCATGTCCTCCAAAGGACCATTGATTGGTGCATCCCCTTCTTTCTTTTTTGCATTGAAGATAACTTCATCCATCATTTTCCTCTTGAATATCTTATCCAACATCCTCATCTCTTCTTTCAACAAGAGATCATCCTCTTCCTCACCAACCCACTTGTCAAATCTAGGTACATCCATATTCACAATTTTTTATTGCAAACATTCTTCATCCACTTCACATAATGCACTCCGTTCACATGCTATCACTAACAATTGCACCTCATTATCTTCTCCATTTGTGTGGGCTATCCCCACATATTCTTTCTCACATTCAACCCCTACCAAAGGGCTGCAACACTCTTTCTTTCTGATCTTCTCTTTGTTTTCCTCTTTCAAGAGAATTTTCTTCTTCTCATATCTCTCATCCCATATTCTCATGTCCTCCATAGCCATCTTTTTCAATACATCTACTTCAACCTTGAGATTTTTAAATTCTTCATGGTACTTCCTATTTTTAACTCCTATCCTATATTGTTCCCAAAACAAAATTCTTGTGGGTCTCCTCATAACCCATCCCATCCTCTCAAGTATAGATTGGCTCATGTTTGGTGATCTATCTACACGTAAAACACAAACACACCACCCCAAGTCTTGATGCAAACTACCTCACATTGGCACTTCTACTCGCACACTCAAGAACTCCTACAACCACTCACTCTCAATCTTCAACTTCTCAGGTATAGACTATCTCACATTCGACGATCGATCTACACACCACAAACACTCCACCACTAGGTCCTAGTACAAACTACCTCACGTTCAACACTCTGGTTGCACACTCAAAAAATCCTACTTTGATACCACTGATGGCAAGGGAAACCAACCCCTAACATAAACTATCAACAACAAAATATGTACTCAACAATTGTTTGCAACAACAACAAAAATATGCAATAAGTTTTCTTTTTTGTTCATTCAGAATCTCTTAGAAATTCAAGAATTACATAATATAAATATAAATAAATGGTTTTTCAGCCATATTAGCTTATGAAAATCATTAAAAATCTGAAATTTTATTGATACAAAATAGCAAGGATCAATCCCAAATTGATCTCCTTCAATCCAACTTCTTTCACAAGATTCTAGCTCCTTCAACCTACATTCATTATTAGAAATCACAGCTGCAAACAAACCATAAAATAATGAATCTTCTTGCTCATGTAGCACACCTTAAAACCTACAACAAAAATATCTTCTTGGTCTCTTCCAACCTTCTTTTAGCTGAAGCTCTCAGGCTCCCTTCACACAAACTTCACTAGCTCATTATCTCTCCAAATATGGAGCTCACTAGCTCCCTAAACCATGGGATTCTATGCAAATAGAAATATACATCAATGGAGTCTTTGAATCCTCTCTTCAATCCTATAGATTCTCCCATCTCACATACAAAACTCCCAAATCCACCTTCCCAAATGACAAGTCTTGAATACATAGATTTGGAAAAACTACTATGGTTTTCTCAAAACCACAAAAAAAAACTAGTCACTTTTTCCTATCACTACTCCATCATTGGTCTAAATATTTTAAAATGGTTATCTGATTTTTCTACGCCTCATTTCTAGCTTTTCGAATCATTTTAAAATTATTGATTTTGTTACTGTATGAGAAAGTTATGGCCATTTTACTAAGACTAGGTCTCACAAATACGACCACAGACATGCAACAACATGCAAAGCTTGTGGCCAACATGCAAATACATGCAAGAAACATGAAATATTCTTTTGCATCCTATTTTATGAAATTTTATGACACATGTACATGCAAACAAGACTTTTTGACCTTCTCCGAAAGTGGACACCCAAAATTCATGTTCCCCTCCAAGATGCTTTCACTGTTTTACCAAGACTTATTTCCCATCCGATTTACATTTACAATTTCACACCAAGGGAATTTACATTGTTGCAAATTAAAATATTATTCTCCTAACCCCTAAGCCCTTATTGGAAATAAACCAAATTAAAATAACATTTTTTTTTGTGATGCAAGATTGCCTTACATCTTGGATGCTCCTGCATCAGTAAATAGATATCAGCAAATTTTATGTGTACATATTCTTGGTATTGAAAATTTGTTACTATATGTTCGTATCAAATATCTGCTTGATCTTTTCATATTTACATAACATAAATGTTTCAAATCTTAGAATAATGATGTAGAGCTTATTACAATTTACTATTTGTTTCACTTAGATTATTTTGCATATTTAGATCTGAGAATTTGATTTTTATAGGTCTTGTTTCCTATTTTAGTGTTAGGCTCTCCTAAGACTGATATGAGGAACTTCTACTTTTTATTCCATTGAAAACTCTATTTTTTAATCATCGTGAGAACTACATGAATGGAGGTTTCAATAAGTATATATTATGAGGTTAACCAAAGAAAGGAATAGTGAACATCTTTTTCATGTAAATCTATGATAAAATCATTGATTGATATTCAATCATTTGATCTTATAGCTATATATGAATTTGAATATATTCTTTAGGAGAAATAACTTAAATAGCTATGTTAAGATTATAGGTATTTATATATTGAGTCAGATTCAATGATAATTGAGGCAATGCATAATTATTAGAAGGTAAAACTCTAGAATAAATTATGATTAATATTTGTATGATGATGTTTACTAGACCATGTTAACAATGGTAATTCTCTACTAGTATATTATAATTTAAACCCTTGGTTCTAATTAGATAACTTATAGTTTCAAAAGGGTAAATAATTAATTATTATGTATATTGGAATGGTTGTAGAATTTTGTCTCTTCATTGTTAATCCTATAGTTCTATCAATAGGACTATTAACATATTTTAGCATGAACTATTTTACATTAAGGAGATGACATAAGTGATTCAATCAACATAAGTGTAATAGATGAACTACATGAGATTTATTACCTTATTTCTAAAATCAAAATATAGAGGGATATACCTTGAGTATAGAAGAAAATCAATACAAGAGCATGTGTTAGAATTTTTACAAAATAGTAAAGTTTAGTGTTTGTGTCCATTATGATTGTGATTTAGGTAGAGTCATCTTTTGAAACCCAATGGATATACCCCTTTTATTAGTCAATTAAAAATGAGTTGGAGAAAACTCATGTTGTCGAACTACGGAGCCTCTATGCATTACATAGGCAAGGCCATCAAAGATGAGCCCCGAGGAATAAGTCTATCCCTAGGTCTTGTTCTCTTATTATTGTTGAACATCTAGAACACTGAGAGGGGGGTGAATTAGTATTCCACAAACTAATAATAAAATCCACTTAACCATTATAACAATTTTGACTGAATCGACAAGAGAGAACATAGAAACAATTCAATGCAATCACACACATGAACATGAGGATTTTTACATGGAAAATCCAAAATGGGAAAAACAATGGTGAGGGTTAACTCACAATATATTATATATGTATACAAAATATTACGGGGCTCACTATTAGGAATCACTGTCCTTAAAACGCTCACAGCCTGAGTACAAAATATGGCTCACTACCAAGATACAATGATAGTGGATCACTGCCAAAAGAAAGAACTAATGGAATACACCTTCAATGTGCAGGGTTCAGTTCCACTGAAGATCAGAATATAAAGTACTACATCACTCAAAAAATCTATTCACTTGCTCACACATATACTCACACTTTTCCTTCTTGCTCTCATGTGTATCACTTGAATTCCTCAAAGCATCTTATATATATATATACAAGCATATCTTATTCATCAATTAAGTCAGCCTAATTGGACAAAATAACCAAAACCTTTCTTCATCAACACCATATAGGATTTGAAGACTTTCTCCATGTAGTGCAATATGCCAAGTCAACTATTAGTCTTCATAATATATTGCATTCGCTGAGTTGGCCAAGACTAAAACACAATTCTCCAAACCAACAAATAATCCTCAAAGCAAACACCTTTTGGATCTGAGAACACATTAATTTCCCATCATACTACGAGTAAAGAGACTATCAACCAAAACTGCAATGCAATAATTTTCACCTTAGTAGAATGCAGAGTCTCCCACACAGTATACCTCACATAGAAAAATAGTAGGATACATAGTTAAACTCTATCAGAGATAACTTTTTGTTCATAGAAAAATACGTCTCAAGATCCTGGAAATAGCAATCTGAATGATTCAATAAAAAATGGTTAAGAGATTATAGTCATATCAGATCTTGCGATGAGTTCCAAACTCAAATACCAACATATTGATTCATCACAAAGGATTATTACCAGCAGAGAACAATTTCTGGTAACCCAAGAAAAATTCTCATATAGTTATCACCATGTAGTTATTAGTATGTTGACATCAATGATGACATAGGAACAACCAGCACAACCATCCATACTTTGTGCTCATGTTGCAAGGCTTCCAACAATCTCCCCCTTTGGAATTGATGGAAACATGCATGACAAAAACTTTTCAAGTATACCACAACTGAATGCTCTGACTACTATCAAAATTGTTCTTCACAAAAAAAAATCCTCTGAATCTTTATCTCTCCATCTCTTTCTCTCCTCCTTTGCATCAATGACAAAGGAAGGGGTCTGGTATAAGAATGTATATCAAAAAAATGTAGTCAAAAGGATATGGACATAGAATTAACTTGAAGAAGAACCTATGAGACTCTCCAGGATAGCCTTCCATGATGCTTTACCTTCTTCCCATGAACCTTTTGCACTGACAATAGTCTTGTAAAATAGCTCAAGTTTAGTTAGAGTATATCATTTTATAAAGTATTGGGACTAAGATTGATCTATGATAATTCATCAATACAACCAAGAGCACTAGAAACATAAGTATGTTTGTATTTAATCATGTCTCTAAGTGCCACAAACTTCTTGATAGCATTTGTTCTTTGATCTTGTAGAGAGAAAAATTTGTCTTGAAGTTGCACAAGGTAGGACTACCTCTGATTATCTTTATCTTCTACTAACTTGTATGTATCTACCTGAGTGCTCAGTCGAGACTCATTCATCCTTCTCTCATTTCTCATATCCAATGTATTTCCAGACCAATCTAGACAAAAGGAAAGTAGTTCATGTGCCTCTTTTTCACAACCTTGTACATTTTCCAATTCCATCATTACACGATCGTGTGCATTCGCACATTTTCCTTTGATATCATTCAAATTTTCTTTATTAGAGTTAATTCCAGCAAAATTTTCAAATTCAGAGATGTAGACTTTCAAAGAATTAATCATACCACAAAGATTCTCCACGATAGAAATAGATGAATCAAAACTAGCATCGAGAATAACCTTCTGCAAATCTTCCAAAGCTTTTTGAATACTTTTTATTTCATGCTCATGTTCAAGCTTACTTTCTTCTACATCTTCTAGCTTCACCACACTCTTCCTTTTCTTCCCTATTCTAGTCATGCTACCGAAGGTACTTTCTTCATTGAGATGCTTAGGGCTTTCCAAGAGAATTTTTGCATATTTATCCATTTCATCCTCTAAAATTTCATAATCTAATTCAAATATCCAAACTAACCTTGATTCAACTACTTCCATGTCACAAAAATTTGTGAACACAAGAAAATTTATGCTTCTGGAGTATCTTTCCACAACACTTATTGGAATCCTAGACCTTTTGTTCATCCTCATCTGAAATGTTCCAAAGAATGCAACAAGGGAATATTCTTGTGCATCCAAACTACCAAGATTTATCATGAAGTTCTTGATTTGATAGGAAATAGGCTCTAAATTTGACCATTCTAACCTTCCTATTACCAGTAACTCTTTCAAAAAGTAAAAGAGTAGACAAACAACCAAATTGCCATACCAAAAATTATTATTTATGCTCTTCTTGATCTCCTTTAAATTTTTCAAAAGATGTATATGAATTAGTTCACACAAGTAATATTCCATACCTCTTAATACCATATCAACAACAATATTCGCCGCAGTAGTAGAAACTGTAGAGTTAAATTGTTAGGGATACAAAATTTATGACCAATGACCATAGCAGCATACCTTATTACCAGATCAACAATCGATCTCAAACCAATTTATTTTCCTTTAGGACTCACACCTGTAACCTCAATTATTTCTTTCTCATTCATAGACTTCAGTTTTAGAACTGATCTAGAGGAATATAGACTAGTTACATCTCTAATTGCTTCTCTGGTAACCAGATGTGCCTCATCAATCCACAAAGATTCGTCATGAATTCTGATCAATACCATTCGAATATATTTCTTCTCAAATTCAAACAAAGTAACTTTCCTCCAAACATCCAACTTTTTCTCAACTAATACTCTACAGGCATCATGATTCTCTCTCAATTCATTTTCCCAAAGCACATTCAACTGAACTGACAACATTTCTTCAATGTTACTGTAGACAAATGCATAAATATCTTCTATAGGAAATACTCTCAGAGGGATGCAAGAGAATGCACCAATGGATTATTTTGACACATTCCTCATACATCTCTTCAACCTAGCTTTATCCTCACAATTCACAATCTTTGAATTATCCATCAATAAAAGTGAAAGATTGTGCAAACAAGAATACCTCTAAAAATGCTAACCAGAAATGTATAGACATCCTGTTTCCGAAGCTCACTTCAAATTTGTCTATTATTTTCTTCAAATTTTGAAACTCTGAATTCCCTTCTAAACTTCCTTTGCACGCTTCTCTGAAAATACATAAGCCTTATTCCTTTTATTCCAAATGAGTTTGCAATAAATGTTTCTACTTGCAGGTAGATTGCCTCGAAAACTATGTACACTTCCATTCTTTCAAATTTGCAGACCTCATTCTTCACACATGCGACTGATAAAATACTTTAATCTTGTTACCACATTAAATATATTTCTATCATGATATGACACAAGTACCAATAAGGGGGTTTATTAGATTTTCTAAAGATTGCTCCCCCTTCACCACTGCTTTCATTTAGAAGTTGACAGGAGTATCTGTATCGGAGGTCGGAACAAATAAGATTGATGATTCCTTTCTCCAAATCCTTTCCATTTCTTTTCTTGTCATTCTTGAATCAAAGGTTTGATGATTCTTCTTTGCTAGATAGATGTTCTTCTTTCTTCTATTGTTACTACCAGGATGTTTCGATTTTCTACACTTATAGCAAGTAACATTCTTCTTTTTATCTTCTCTTTTATCCAACAGACTATCTATGTATCCATTCTTCTTGCCATTAGAATCATTCACATTATATTTGTAGTCCTTTTCCTTATGACCAAATTTCTTGCAGAAATGGAAAACACCATTGAAGTATAAATACCTTTTTGCATCATGCCATTTTATAGGAGTTTTCCCATAATTGCTTCTTTGCTCTTTGACTTGTTTATCTTTGTATTGTGCCTTCTTACCAATGAATTGATTTTCTTTAGAAATCTGACATTTTTCAAACCCTAAACTGCTCTTATCCCTTTCCATTCTTTAAGAATTAATCAATTCATCAAGCATCGTCAAGCTTATCTTAAATTTTTCTTCAAAACTCTTTACCCTTTCCATATTAGATCTCAGTATTTCTACTTCTAATTCAATCTTTGTGCATTCATCCATCTTCTTTTGAATTTCAATTTCTTAACATTCTTCAATTCTTTTCTTCTCATCCAATTGTTCCAATAGGCTAGTGATGATTTCTTCTCCTTTAGTCAAAAAATCGCATGCATCCATACTTGTATTTTATAGCTTTTCAATGTGCTCATTTTCTTTTATCAACTTGTCCTTCAAGGCTTCCATTTTTTCTAAAAATTTAGCAGAGACTACTTTTGAGGGAAAAAAATTCTCATGTTCAAATTTTGAGATCTTCCTCAAGCTGTTAGGCTTCTTCCAAGGAACCAAGATCTAATACCAATTGTTGAACATTCAGAATACTAAGAGGGGGTGTGAATTAGTATTCCACAAATTGATAATAAAATCCACTTAACCATTATAACAAATTTGACTGAATCAGCAAGAGAGAACATAGAAACAAGTCAATGCAATCATACACATGAACACTCGAATTTTTACGTGGAAAACCCAAAATGGAAAAAAACACGATGAGGGTTAACTCACAATATTATATCCAGATACAAAATATTACAGGGCTCACTGCCAAGACTCACTGTCCTTAAAAGGCTCACAGCCTAAGTACAAAAGATGGCTCACTGCAAAGATACAATGATAGTGGCTCACTACCAAAAGAAAGAACTAATGGAATACACCTTCAATGTGCAAGGTTTAGTTCCAGTGAAGCTCAAAATATAAAGTATTGCATCACTCAACAAATATGTACTACTGATAAAGCATTTAGTCTCTGATCTTTTCCTCTGTTCACTTGCTCGCACATACACTCACACTTTTCCTTCTTGCTCTCATGTGTATCACTTTCATTCCTCAAGGAATCTTATATATATACAAGCATATTTTATTCATCAATTAGGTCAACCTAATTGGATGAACACAAAATAACCAAAACCTTTCTTCATGGGCATCATATAGGATTTGAACACTTTCTCCATGTAGTGCAATTGGCCAAGTCGGTTATTAGCCTTCATAATATATTGCATTCGCTGAGTCTTCCAAGACTAAAACACAATTCTCCAAACCAACAAATAATCCTTAAAGAAAACACCTTTTGCATCTGAGAACACATTAATTTCCCATCATACTACTAGTAAAGAGACTATCATCCAAAACCGTAATGCAAGAATATTCACCTTAGTATAATGCAAAGTCTCTCACATAGTATACCTCACATAGAACAATAGTAGGATACAAAGTTAAACTTTGTCAGAGATAATTTTTTGTTCATAGAAAAAGATGTCTCAAGAACCAAGAAATAGCAGTCTGAATGAGTCAATAAAACATGGTTAAGAGATTAGAGTCATATCAGATCTTGCGATGAGTTTCTGACTCAAATACCAACATACTGATTCATCACAAAGGAGTATTACCCACAAAGAACAACTTTCGGCAACCCAAGAAAACTTCTCATATAGTTATCACCATGTATTCATTACCATGTTGACATCAATGACAACATAGGAACAACCAACACAACCATCCATACTTCATGCTCATGTTGCAAGGCTTCCAAAAATTATTACTTTGAAATTATTATTGATAGATATTACTTGTGTAACATGTGACTTGATTTATGCTTTTTATTATTAATGAGTTAGTAGAACTAATTAAGTCTATCTCAATGAGGTGAATTTCATGTCTCCATTTGAAACTATACTCTAATTTCCTAAGCAATTTTGTTATCTAACTGAATATTATAATATATAATTGGTCAAATGTTGTTATGCTTTTAGGAAATGTGTGTTTGGAAATAAACCTTTTTGGCTTATTCATGTGTTGTGGCTAAAATTTTGAATTTGTGTCATGTCCTTAGCTAACTTTTTGGTCTACAGTTTTGGGCATTACAAGTAATATTATAGGAAATTGCACTAGGTGCAATTTTATGCCATAACACCTACGTACCACTATGAAAATATTAATACTCAATAATTCCATAGAGAATTTGGATCTTTTCCTAGTATACACAATTTCTTCAAAACCTTTGTAAATCTCTCATAATATTGACTTGAAATTGAGGATTTGTTGGTGTGAACAAGGTATTTAACCCAACTAGATCACCTATTAGGTCCTTTTCAAACATGTTCACATGTTATGTTTATGTAGGGATCTAGGAATATTTATCAAAGTCTTACTTGGCAATGAGACCTTATCTTACATTATCTCATTTACTTCTTGTGTATTGGGTCATTTATTTATTTTTTATTTAATAATCTCATTGCAAAGGATTAAGACACTTCACAATCTTGTGTTGTCCTATTTCTCAATCTTTCCTATATAAGAAAAGTATCATATGTGCATTCCAATCCAATTTCAAGTCATGTAATCCATGTAATCATATTAGGGTTTAATAAAATTCATTGTGCCTATAATCAAGAAATGTTTTTTTCTCTTGTTTCTCTCTTGTCGAAGGAATTTTTTGGTTCGCAAGTGATCTAGAAGGCTTGAGTCCATTGGTGAATCTAACATGGTATCAAAGCTTTAGATTTGTAAGCCCCTTCTTAAATCTAGGAGATAATCAAGTATGAAAAAATTTGATTGCACTTTGTAAAATATGGACCTTTCCATTGAGTCCAAAAGGCCAAAAAATCCCTAATTTGATATAATATACTTGATATATGGGCAATAAAAAAATTAGCCATTTTTCTAGGGTTTGTACATTTATCAATCAAAAATTGCATATATTTGTATGGTCGTATAGAATCCATATGATTTGTACATTTGTATAGGTAAATTGTACAATCAAGTGCAATTACAAGAGCATATTTGTAGAATGTGTGTAGGTACGCAAACATCACATCATCCCTATGTCAACAGAGGTACAAATTTTGTAGAGTTTGTACTTTAAAAAAATTAGTTTTATTTTTTGTGTAGATTTAGTTGTGTACCAAGAGCCTAGATGTTGTTTAGTGAGGTCCTTTATTCATGTGGGCTCAATCAGGCATGTTAAATCCCAACAAGTGGCATGGGAATTACATTGTCACTTCACTTGCTCAAGTGTCGCTTACTTATTTCCAAGGGCAATGACATTTTTTACAATCAGATTTGTGTGCCAAGTCATATGGCCAACCAATGTCCTAGCACTTAGGGGTCGAATCTTGCCCTTCAATGTCCTAGCACTTAGGTGTCGAATCTTGCCCTCCAATGCCCTAATTGGGAAAATATTTTCAAATTGACATAAATTTTTGCTAAAGTATCAAAATTTTAAAAATGAGATACCAAAAATTTGTTTCAATGTGCTTCATAAGGGTGCGGGTTATTTTCCATATTTTGTTGCAAATGTAATTAATTATTGATTGAAGTTAGATCTTCATTTTTGGCTCCCAAGCTCATCACTCTTTTTAGGATCTTCAATTTTAGTGATTCCTATGGTATTGAGTATCTCTATCAAGCCATCCATGTAATTTCTCCATATTCATCCGTAAGTACATTTTATTTATATTTGTTCATATTTGTATTCTAGAGGATTACTTGGGCATGTTGGCACTTGGGAAGGTTTTTTTTTGGTCAAATCACTTCATTTCAATTGTTTTATATGTATTGATCTTTGATTTTATCAATTGAGTGTATCATTTTTATAATCATGGGTCATTCAACTCATCCTTCTATAATCATTTTGACTAAGGAAAAATGTGAATCTTGGAAAAAAGGCATCCTAACACATTGCATATGGCTCAATCTATTGTCTCGTCTTTATGGACTCCTCCTAAGCCAGATTCACATTGGAATAAATTAGTTTTGTGCTATAAAATGATCATATCATCAAATTAATTGTTACAACCATTGGTGTTGACATCTTTTGGAAGATCTCAAATACTGAGTACCCAAGCACACTTTGGATGAGAATTTGGGAGATCTATGGAGATCCACATAATCCTACATTAGATTGCATCATTCCACTTGATGATGTTAATAATCTACCCTTTGATGATGATTCATTAGAGGAGCTTGAATATGATGCATAAATCAAAATACCTCTCTTGCAACTCCAACTAGTTCCTATTTGGAATGGGAAGCATTCTTATATGTGTACTTGTTTATATTTCTTATGAAAGAGAGGCATGTTGTTTTTAGGCATTGGATCATGTTTTATGTTTAAGCATTCACCATTTCTACAATACATTACACTTTGTGGGGGGGTACTAGTCTCTCGCTTTCCCTCTTATGGGGAGATATTAATTGTATATTTATGATGGATGCAGTCCTTGGTGGGTCATGTTGAGTCCTCCATCCATCAATTCTTCCATAACTTGTACATGATTATTTTCTTGCATTCTATCTTTTGGAGAGGGTTTTTTCTTGTTTGGTTTTTCTCCTTTTCTCCATTTTTGAGAGATCATTTCTACATGGGTACCTAACATGACCTGATTTTCAAGGCCCATAATAATTATGGTATTGCATCATTTTCATTTGTTTACTTCTACCTAAGTTTTGTTTAACATGAGGTTTTGGTGTGAACAATGTATTTTAACCAACTAGATCACCTAGTAGGTCCTTTTCACACACGTTTGCATGTTAAGCTTACTTAGGGATCTAGGAATCTTTCTATAAGTCTTAATTGTCAATGAGATCTTATATTATCATATCTCATTTACTTCTTGTGTCCTAGGTCATTTAATATTTGTTACTCTAGTTATCTCATTGCGTAGGATTAAGAAACTTTTCACAATCTTGTGTTTTTCTATCCCTCAACCTTTCCTATATAAGAAAGGCATCATATGTACATTTCAATCCAATTTCAAATCATGTAATCCATGTAATCATATTGGGGTTTAATCAAATCCATTGTTCCCATAATCAAGCAATTTTTTTTCTCTTGATGCTCTCTTATGGAAGGAATATTTTGGTTTTGCAAGTGATACTAGAGGCTTGATTCCATCGGTGACTCTAACATGGTATCAGAGTTTCAAATCTACAAGTACCTTTTTAGATCTAGGAGATCGGGTGTGAGCTTTTTTGGGTGTGTTTTGTGGAAAAACAGGGCTCACTATTGAGTCCAAAAGGCCCAAAAACCCCTATTTTGATATAAAATACTTGATTTGGGTGATAAGATAAAATTGGCTATTTTTACTACGGTTTGCATATTTATCAATCAAAAAATTGTACATATGCATTGTCATACATAATATGTATGGTTTGTACACTAGTGCAAGTAGACTATACAATTGGGTGCAATTGTAGGAATATATTCGTTGAATATTTGTAGGTATGCAAACATCATGTCATCCCTACATCAATGGAGGTACAAATTTTGCATATTTTTTATTAAAAAATTAATTTTTATTTTTTTGCATCAATTAAGTTGTGTACTGAGTGCCTAGTCATTGTTTAGCAGGGTCTTATAGTCAGGTGGCTTCAACTAGGGGCATTAAAGCACAATGGGTGATGGAAGAATCCCATCGTCACTTTGTCGCCCAAAGTGCTACCTACCTATTGCCAATGGCAACAACATTATTCTACAATCAAATATGCACTCCAGGTCATACGGATGACTAGTGACCTAGCCCTTAAGCTCCAAATCTTAACCTCCATGCTCTAATTGGGAAAATATTTTTAAATTGACATAAAAAAATTCCAAAGTATCAAAATTTTAAAAACAAGATATCACCAGAAAGTTATTTTAGTGTGATTTTCACTGGTGTAAGTTATTTTTCCATATTTCACAGCAAGTGTAATTAATTTTTGTTTAAAGTCATATCTTCATTTTTGGCTCCCAAGATCATAAATTTTTTGCAAGATCTCTAATTTTAGTGATTCTTGTAACATTGGAAAGGTATTGAGGATCTTTATCAAGCCATCCATGCAATTTATCCATATTTAGCCCCAAGTATATTTTATTCAGATTTGTTCATATTTACATTCTTGAGGATTTCTTGGACATGTTGGCAGTTGGGAAGTTTATGTTTTGATCAAATCACTTCATTTTAGTTTCTTGATATGTATTGATCTCTTATTTTATCAATTGAGGAGTGTATCATCATTATAATCATGGGTTATACAACTCATCCTTGTATAATAATTCAGACTGAGGACACTAATGTGTCTTGGAAAAAAGGCATCCTAACACATTGTAGGTGGCTCAATAATTTTCCTCATCTCTATAGACTCATCCCTAAGCTAGATTCACATTGGAATAAATTAGTTTGGGGTAATAAAATTGATCATATCATAGGATTAATTGATACAACCATTGGTGTTGATATCTTTTGGAAAATCTTATAGATTGAGTTCGCGAGCACACTTTGGACGAGAATTTGGGAGATCTATGGAGATCCACATAATCCTCTATTCTTAGATGATCATGCATCATAATACCTCATTTTCCACTTGATGGTGTTGATAATCTACCCTTTGAAGATTATACATTAGAGGAGCTTGAATATGATGCAGACCTTGAGCATCTTGTTAATCAAGAGACCTCTTCTATAACTCCCACTTCTACTGAGATCACAAACCTATCTTTTTTTGCACCATTAGAGTTCATAGATGCTTCTTCGAGAGCTTCCAATGATTCTTTTCAGTAGGTAAATCATAGTCTTTCAGATACATCTTTATGGGATGATTACTTGACAAGTATTTCAAAATTGTTTGTGGAGTCTCACTCTCAAATTTGGAGGAAAATTTTGAGTGGTTATCTCTCATCTTTGATGATAGATACATTATAGTTGTTTTCACATCATATTTTTCTTTGGATTGTGTTCAACATCAGTTACCACTTGATCTTGGTTTGATTCCTTCTTCATTGTTTGGGCATGTACCTAATTTAATTGTGCCATCATCATCTACCATGGACATGGTGACATATGAGCAAATTTCAAAGACACAATCTTCATACATTTGGATTCCTTTTTCCTTCTAATTCCTATCTAAAATGGGAAGTTTCCTACATTTGTACTTTCTTAAATTTCTTCTAAAAGGGTGGCATGTTGTTTGTAGGCATTGGATCATGTTTTTTCTTCAAGCATTTACCATTTCTGCAACACGTTACACATTGTGGGGGGGCTACATAGTCTTGAATCCCTCTTATGATGGGGCTATCAATTGTATATTTGTGATGGATGCAGTCCTTGTGGAGTTATGTTGAGTCCTCTGTTCATATATCTTTCACCACTTGTACATGATTATTTTCCTACATTCTCTCTTTTGGAGAGGGGTTTTTTCCCATTTGGTTTTTCTCCTTTTCTTTGTTTGTGAGAAACAATTTCTACATGGGTACCTAACATGACCTAGTAGTTAAGACCCATAATCATCATGTCATTGCATCATTTTCATTTTTTACTTCTACCTAAGTTGCACTTAGGGGGGTTTGATGTGAACAAGGTATTTTACCAAACTAGATCACCTAGTAGGTCCTTTTCACACATGTTCACATGTTAATTTTACTTAGAGATCTAGGAATATTTCTAGAAGTCTTATTTGTCAACGAGGTCTTATTGTTGATGGTGGTTTTAAAATAACTAACTTGCTAAGTAACAATGAATTATTACTGTTGAAAATTAGGGGATTCCTACTCCAATGTTCCTTTTAAGTTAGGTCTTGATCATGATGGACAGCTAAGTGGTTCATGTAAACTTGTTTCAAAAAGGGGCTTGGATAATTTAAGTATTTTGGAAAATAGATTTAAGAAATGCAACATTAGTTATAAACATTCACTTATTTAAATTCAAAACTTATTGCATGTTCAACATTTCTTAAGTAGATTTATGTTATCAAGTGTGTTCTTTCAAAGATCTAAAATATTTTAAAATAAAGAATAAAAGATGTAGGGTTGAAATAGGAATTTAAATAAAAACTTTAAAGTAATGGACAATAATAAATGTTATCCTATTTATCAATTTTGAATGGTTAGGAAAAGTCACAATAACCAATATTAAAGCAATCAATATTCACTCAATCACTATTAACACCAATGCAATCTTTAAAGGAAATGTAGAACCTAAATATTTTTAAGCCACATCACATCAGACTGCCATAAAACATGTGCAGATTTGAGACCTTACTCTATTTAAAATCATAATAACACAATTGACTTCACCAATTTGTTCAATTTAGATAAACAACATAAACATACCATCACCAATGATCAAGATCTATGTGCATACAACAGGTGTAATCCTTAGATACTTTATAAAATCTTCAAAAAATATAATACAAAAATCCATGATGAAATTGTATAAGTTTCATGTAAATACAATAGTTTATAATGATGCAAAGTATATAGAAATGTGTCCCATAATTTGTGGATCTAAAATAAAAACTAACTAAAAGTCTAACTAAATCTATCAAGGGTGATCCCACAATACTGGTTTACAATTTTTGGCCAAATTGGACATTGAACTGAATTTTTTTAACTAAATTTTCACTTTCGGGCACCTATAGATGCTAAACCATTAAGAATTTGAAGATGATGCAAACTAGTGATTTGTGAAAAAATTTCTATAGATTCTAAATATATTTTTTAAAAGGTCAGATCAGGTTGCATTTCTTTTTTCCATCTCAGCCTTCAAAACAGGTTTTATCCAGTGATGAAACATACCATTTTTAAAGGTGATACCATAAAACAACATAACTTTTTTTTTCTATGAAGGATAAAATTCTATTTTTTTCAAATTTAGCTGAGAACTTCTGATATCTAACAGTTCATTTTGGTTTCCATAGTGTTTTTATTTCTACTAGTTTTTTTTACTAATCGAGTTTGGGGGAATCAAACCCGATTATAATTTCCCAGACCTTAAAGGCGGACCGTAAAACAACATAACTTTTGTATGTGTCGGGGATTCAGTTTTTTACTGGATCAAAGGGACATCCAATACCATCTCCGAAGCCAGATTTTTATAATCTACTATTTTTCCACATTTACATAAAAGAGGGGAGCAGTTTTTTAGTGAAGCATTTAGTGCGACTAAAAATACACATAATAAAACCAAAATATATTAAAGCTATATTAGATGGATGGCTCATTACGGGGTGCCAGCCATCCAGTGAGTCTACAGAGAGTTTCCTCCATTTTCATCCTCAACCCAAGCTTTGAAAGGCAATTTTTTGTAGAAATTTGGTAGAAGAGGGGGATAAGGGCAAAAAGGGGGGTTCTAGTGAACCCCCCTTCTAGCGGACCTCCCTTTAAATACAATTAAAAAAGAAAACCCATTAAAGGGGGTTACAGCTAGAAAAGAGGGGGTCCTAACTGGAAACCCCTAAAGTGTTTTTCCCTCTAGAAAATGCATTTTTCCTTCCTCAAACTAATTGTAAACCTATTTTTTTGAATCACCCTCAGCCTCGATCTGAAAATGAAATTTAACCAAACTGAATAGATAAATTAGAACCAGAGTCTAACTGAAAACTCAATGCCACATTAGAACTTAATTATTTGGGCATTGATTTATTACAAAATTTATTCAAAATAAAATAAAATTCAATATTTTGATTTAATACATGCCAAGGAAACTTTTTGAAAAGGCACTAATGACATCATTCATGGTGTCCATAGAAGGACCCTGATGATATTGCAATTTGATCATTTGTGAAAATAAAGAACTCTCTAGTTTTTCTTGTAAGTCGACAAAGCCCACTAGTTCCTCTTGGAAATCTTGCAACTCTGTCTTCTTGGTCATCATTTGGTCAATTATCTCTTGAGTGGCTTGACCTCACAGCGACTCTTCCAATTCCTCAACCATCTTACTGGGAGATGCAACTAAGGATGAATTTTCCCAAAAAATGCATCCCATGCTCTATACAAATATGACTATCTTTACCATAGCCTATTTGGCTAGGTTCCTATTATTATTGAATTTTTGTTTATAATTATTTAGGGTCTTTACCCTCAGTTGTGTTCCTTCAACCATTCTTTTTGATTATTTTGATCTTCTTCTTCAATTATAGTTGTGTTTAACAAATATTCTAAGGAAGTGGCTTTCATTCTCTACAAAATTGGGATGTAATCATCCCACACCATTAAATCCTCATTTATTTCCACCTCCATTTGGTGGGCCAAACTGGAATCATCACTAATGTAGTGATAAGCTTTTTTTTCTCAAAAATCTAGTAGCTAAGGCCTATAGATCGTCCTTCCATCCTTTAGAAGCATTTACCCAACCCTCAGGGTTGAGATATAGAGCTTATCCTTTTATTGCAGCTTGCAAAATTGGTTCAAGAGTAACATAATCAATAGGCCCTTTTAAAAAGTTAACACATAATATTAACTAGGCTACTTGGGACTTAAGTTATTTCATATTTTCATCCTTATGCATCTTTGTAAGGATAGGGGACACAACCATCTATAAGGATTGTTGTTCCTCTTCTCTAGTTTATGTGCACCAAGGTTGACTCATCTTATCTGGTAGTCCTCAGGTAGCATATCGGATTCAGGCTTTCCTACTAGAGGAATAACTATTTGAGTTACACAATGTTTCCTTGCTCATCCTCAATTATAGTAGACAATATTATTGATCTCTTCCTTCTTTATGTAGGAGTCTGAAATTCCTTTGCAAGGATAGTGATATTCTCCTCTTCTTCCTCTTGGACATATGTCCTTTTTCTCTTTTGGATGGTATGGTTTAACCATATCGGGAGATTGGAAGAGACTTCATGTATGGGAGAGGAAATGGCTTATGTATTATGAGAGGCTTGAGGATCTTCATGTTCTTGTTCTATTTCAAGTGCCTCCTTTTGGTGTTCTACCTCTTCTCGTGCAGTTTCTTCCCTCTAAACTTCTTCATGAATTTCTTCTTCTCTCACAACTTCTTTTATTACCTCCTCATTTTGAACTTCCTCATGTCTTGATTGTAACTCTTCTTTATCTTGGAAAGGAGGAGGAGGAACACATATGGAGGTGAAGGAGGAGGATAAGTGATTGGAGGACTTAGAGGATGTTTTTGGTTTTGAGGTAATGGAGGATGCGATGGGATTGGAGATGGATAAGGTGATGGAGGAAGAGATGGAAAAGGAGATTCATGCAGAGGAGA
>VDFB02338372.1:6868601-6948919 GCA_007258455.2 Sequoia sempervirens | reverse complement strand
TTGTCAAAAATTCAACGAAAATAATAGCCGACATTTCGACGAACCCCAGGTTCGTCGAAATTTCGACGAACGTCGGGGATAAACTTTCAAAAAATTGGAAATTACACATCAAATTTTACAAGCACCCGACGAACATCGAATTTTACATATTTCGTCATACAGTTTCATCGTTTTTTGTAGTCAAATGTATTAGTGCTAGCTTAGGGATGAGTCTATAGAGATGAGGAAAAATATTGAGCTACCTACAATGTGTCAGGATGCCTTTTTTCCAAGACACATTAGTGTCCTTGTCTGAATTATTATAGAAGGATGAGTTGTCTAACCCATGATTATAATGATGATACACTCCTCAATTGATAAAATAAGAGATCAATACATATCAAGAAACTAAAATGAAGTGATTTGATAAAAAAAAAACCTTCCCAACTTCCAACATGTCCAAGAAATCCTCAAGAATGTAAATATGAACAAATCTAAATAAAATGTACTTGGGGCTAAATATGAATAAATTACATGGATGGCTTGATAAAGACCATCAATACCTTTCCAATGTTACAAGAATCACTAAAATTAGAGATTCGGCCAAAAATTTATGATCTTGGGAGCCAAAAATGAAGATATGACTTTAAACAAAAATTAATTACACTTGCCATGAAATATGGAAATATAACTTACGCCTGCGAAAATTACACTAAAATAACTTTATGGTGATATCTTGTTTTTAAAATTTTGATACTTTGGAATTCTTTTATGTCAATTTAAAAATATTTTCCCAATTAGGGCATGGAGGGTAATATTTGGAGCTTAAGAGATAGGTCACTAGTCAGCCATATGATCTGGAGTGCATATTTGATTGTAAAAGAATGTTGTTGCCATTGGCAATAGGTAGGTGGTGCTTTGGGCGACAAAGTGACGATCGAATTCTTGCATCACCTATTGTGATTTAATGCCCCCAGTTGAACCCACATGAATATAAGACCCTGCTAAACAATGACTAGGCACTTAGTACATAACTTAATTGATGTAAAAAATAAAAATAATTTTTTAATAAAAAATATGCAAAATTTGTACCTCCATTGATGTAGGGATGATAGGATGTCTGCATTCCTACAAATATTCAATGAATATATTCCTACAACTGCGCCCAATTGTATAGTCTACTTGCACTAGTGTACAAACCATACATATGTACAATTTTTTGACTGATAAATATGCAAACCCTAGTAAAAATGGCCAATTTTTTTATCGCCCAAATATCAAGTATCTTATATCAAAATAGGGGTTTTTGGGCCTTTTGGACTCAATAGTGAGCCCTGTTTTTCCACAAAACACAATCAAAAAAATCTCACACTTGAATCTCCTAGATCTAAAAAGGAACTTGCAGATTTGAAGCTCTAATACCATGTTAGAGTCACCAATGGAATCAAGCCTCTAGTATCACTTGCAAAACCAAAAGATTCCTTCCATAAGAGAGCATCAAGAGAAAAAAATTGCTTGATTATGGGCACAATGGATTTGATTAAACCCCAATATGATTACATGGATTACATGACTTGAAATTGGATTGAAATGTACATATGATGCCTTTCTTATATAGGCAAGGTTGAGAGATAGGAAAACACAAGATTGTGAAAAGTGTCTTAATCCTATGCAATGAGATAACTAAAGTAACAAATATTAAATGATCTAGGACACAAGAAGTAAATGAGATAAGATAAGATAAGATCTCATTGACAATTAAGACTTATAGAAATATTCCTAGATCCCTAAGTAAACTTAACATGCAAACGTGTGTGAAAAGGACCTACTAGGTGATCTAGTTGGGTAAAATACATTGTTCACACCAAAAAATCTTGTTAAACAAAACTTATGGAGAATTAAACAAATGAAAATGATGAAATTCCATGATTATTATGGGTCTTGACTATCAAGTCATGTTAGGTACCCATGTAGAAATGATCTCTCAAAAATGAAAAAAAGGAGAAAAACCACACAGGAAAAAATCCTCTCCAAAAGATAGAATGCAAGAAAATAATCATGTGAAAGTTATGGAAGAATTGATGGATGAAGGACTCAACATGACCCAACAAGGACTACATCCATAATAAATATACAATTAATATCTCCCCATAAGAGGGAAAGAGAGAGACTAGTATCCCTCCACAATGTGTAATGTACTGTAGAAATGGTGAATGCTTAAAGATAAAACGTGATCCAATACCTAAAAAAAACATGCCTCTCTTTCATAAGAAATATAAAAAAGTACAAATATAAGAATGATTCCCATTCCAAATAGGAATTAGTTGGAGTTGCAAGAGAGGTCTTTTGATTATCAAGACACCCAATCTCTGCATCATATTCAAGCTCCTCTAATGTATCATCATCAAAGGGAAGATTATTAACATTATCAAGTGGAATGATGCAATCTAATGCAGGATCATTTGGGAATGGAGGATTATGTGGATCTCCATAGATCTCCCAAATTCTCATCGAAAGTGTGCTTGGGTACTCAGTATTTGAGATCTTCCAAAAGATGTCAACACCAATGGTTGTAACAATTAATTTGATGATATGATCATTTTATAACCCAAAACCAATTTATTCCAATGTGAATCTGGCTTAGGAGGAGTCCATAAAGATGAGGCAACAAATTGAGCCATCTGCAATGTGTTAGGATGCCTTTTTCCAAGATTCATATTTTTCCTTAGTCAAAATGATTATAGAAGGATGAGTTGAATGACCCATGATTATAACAATGATACACTCCTCAATTGATAAAATCAAAGATCAATACATATCAAACAATTGAAATAAAGTGATTTGACCAAAACAAAACCTTCCCAAGTGCCAACATGCCCAAGTAATCCTCTAGAATACACATATGAACAAATATAAATAAAATGTACTTATGGATGAATATGGAAAAATTGCATGGATGGCTTGATAGAGATACTCAATATCGTAGGAATCACTAAAATTGAAGATCCTAAAAAGAGTGATGAGCTTGGGAGCAAAAAATGAAGATCTAACTTCAATCAACAATTAATTACATTTGCAACAAAAATATGGAAAATAACCCGCACCCTTATGAAGTACATTGAAACAAATTTTTGGTATCTCATTTTTAAAATTTTGATACTTTAGTAAAAAGTTATGTCAATTTGAAAATATTTTCCTAATTAGGGCATTGGAGGGAAAGATTCGACCCCTAGGTGCTAGGACATTGGTTGGCCATATGACCTGGCACACAAATTTAATTGTAAAAAATGTCATTGCCCTTGGCAATAGGTAAGTGGCACTCTGGCAAGTGAAGTAACAATGTAATTCCCATGCCACTTGTTGGGATTTAACATGCCTGATTAAGCCCACATGAATAAAGGACCTCACTAAACAACACCTAGGCTCTTGGTACACAACTAAATCTACACAAAATAAAATTGATTTTTTAAAGTACAAACTCTACAAAATTTGTACCTTCGCTAACATAGGGATGATGTGATGTTTGCGTACCTACACACATTCTACAAATATGCTCTTGCAATTGCACTTTATTGCACAATTTACCTATGCAAATTCACAAATCATATGGATTCTATATGACCATACAAATATATGGAATTTTTTATTGGTAAATCTACAAACCCTAGAAAAATGGCCAATTTTTTTTTATTGCCCAAATATCAAGTATTTTATATCAAATTAGGGATTTTTTGGCCTTTTGGACTTAATGGCGAGGTCCATATTTTACAAAGTGCACTCAAAATTTTTCATACCTGATTATCTCCTAGATCTAAGAAAGGGCTTACAAATCTAAAGCTTTGATACCATGTTAGAGTCACCAATGGACTCAAGCCTTCCAGATCACTTGCAAACCAAAAAATTCCTTCCATAAGAAAGAAACAAGAGAAAAACCATTTCTTGATTATAGGCACAATAGATTTGATTAAACCCTAATATGATTACATGGATTACAAGACTTGAAATTGGATTGGAATGCACATATGATACTTTTCTTATATAGGCAAGATTGAGAGATAGGACAACATAGGATTGTGAAGTGTCTTAATCCTTTGCAATGAGATTATTAAATAAATAAAAAATAAATGACCCAATACACAAGAAGTAAATGAGATAATGTAAGATAAGATCTCATTACCAAGTAAGACTTCGATAAATATTCCTAGATCCCTACATAAACATAACATGTGAACATGTTTGAAAAGGACCTAATAGGTGATCTAGTTGGGTTAAATACCTTGTTCACACCAACAAATCCTCAATTTCAAGTCAATATTATGAAAGATTTACAGATGTTTTGAAGAAATTGTGTATACTAGGAAAAGATCCAAATTCTCTATGGAATTATTGAGTTTTAATATTTTCATAGTGGTACGTAGGTGTTATGGGGTAAAATTGCACCTAGTGCAATTTCCTATAATATTACTTGTAATGCCCAAAACTATAGACCAAAAACATAGCTAAGGACATGACACAAATTCCAAATTTTAGCCACAACACATGAATAACCCAAAAAAGTTTATTTCCAAACACACATTTTCTAAAAGCATAACAACATTTGACCAATTATAGACTATAATATTGAGTTAGATAGCAAAATTGCATAGGAAATCACAGTATGGTTTCAAATGGAGACATGAAATTCACATCATTGAGATAGACTTAATTAGTCCTACTAACTCATTAATAATAAAAAGCATAAATCAAGTCACATGTTACAAAAATAATATCTATCAATAATAATTTCAAAGTAATAATTTTTGGAAGCCTTGCAACATGAGCATGAAGTATGGATGGTTGTGTTGGTTGTTCCTATGTTGTCATTGATGTCAACATGGTAATGAATACATGGTGATAACTTTATGAGAAGTTTTCTTGGGTTACCAGAAGTTGTTCTCTGTGGGTAATACTCCTTTGTGACGAATCAATATGTTGGTATTTGAGTCTGGAACTCATCGCAAGATTTGATATGACTCTAATCTCTTAACCATGTTTTATTGACTCATTCAGACTATTATTTCTTGGTTCTTGAGATGTCTTTTGCTATGAATAGAAAGTTATCTCTCACAAAGTTTAACTCTGTATCCTACTATTGTTCTATGTGAGGTATACTGTGTGGGAGACTCTACATTCTACTAAGGTGAACATTCCTGCATTGCAGTTTTGGATGATAGTCTCTTTACTAGTAGTATGATGGGAAATTAATGTGTTCTCAGATGCAAAAGGTGTTTGCTTTAAGGATTATTTGTTGGTTTGGAGAATTGTGTTTTAGTCTTGGCAGACTCAGCGAATGCAATATATTATGAAGACTAATAGCTGACTTGGCATGTTGCACTACATGGAGAAAGTGTTCAAATCCTATATGGTGCCGACGAAGAAAGGTTTTGGTTATTTTGTGTTCATCCAATTAGGCCGACCTAATTGATGAATAAAATATGCTTGTATATATAAGATTGAGGAATGAAAGTGATACACATGAGAGCAAGAAGGAAAAGTGTGAGTGTATGTGCGAGCAAGTGAACAGAGGAAAAAATCAGAGACTAAATGCTTTATCAATAGTACAAATTTGTTGAGCGATGTAGTACTTTATATTCTGAGCTTCAGTGGAGCTGAACCCTGCACATTGAAGGTGTATTCCATTAGTTCTTTCTTTTGGTAGTGAGCCACTATCATTGTATCTTGGCAGCGAGCCATCTTTTGTACTCAGGCTGTGAGCTTTTTAAGGACAATGAGTCTTGGAAGTGAGCCCTGTAATATTTTGTATCTGGATATAATATTGTGAGTTAACCCTCATCGTGGTTTTTTCCATTTTTGGTTTTCCACATAAAAATCTGGGTGTTCATGTGTGTGATTGCATTAACTTGTTTCTATGTTCTCTCTTGCTGATTCAGTCAAATTTTTTATAATGGTTAAGTGGATTTTATTATCAATTTGTGGAATACTGATTCATCCCCCCTCTTAGTATTCTAAATGTTCAACAATTGGTATCAGATCTTGGTTCCTTGGAAGAAGCTTAACAGCTTGAGGAAGATCCTGGAATTTGAACATGAGAAATTTTTTCCCTCAGAAGTAGTCTCTATTGAATTTTTAGAAGAAATGGAAGCCTTGAAGGACAAGTTGATAAAAGAAAATGAGCACATTGAAAAGCTACAAAATACAAGTATGGATGCATGCGATTTGTTGACTAAAGGAGAAGAAATCATCACTAGCCTACTGGAACACTTGGATGAGAAGAAAAGAATTGAATAATGTCAAGAAATTGAAATTCAAAAGAAGATGGATGAATGCACAAAGATTGAATTAGAAGCATAAATCCTGAGATCCAATTTGGAAAGGGTAAAGAGTTTTGAAGACAAATTTAAGATAAGCTCGGCGATGCTTGATGAATTGATTAACTCTTTAAGAATGGAAAGGGATAAGAGCGGTTTAGGGTTTGAAAAAGGTCAGATTTCTAAAGAAAATCAATTCATTGGTAAGAAGGCACAATACAAAGATAAACAAGTCAAAGAGCGAAGAAGCAATTCTGGAAAAACTCCTGTAAAATGGCATGATGCTAAAAGGTATTTATACTTCAATGGTGTTTGTCATTTCTGCAAGAAATTTGGTCATAAGGAAAAGGACTACAAATATAATGTGAATGATTCTAATGGCAAGAAGAATGGATACAAAGATAGTCTGTTGGATAAAATAGAATATGGAAAGAAGAATGTTACTTGCTGTAAGTGCAGAAAATCGGAACGTCCTAGTAGTAACAACAGAAGAAAGAAGAACATCTATCTAGCAAAGAAGAATGACCAAACCTTTGATCCAAGAATGACAAGAAAAGAAATGGAAAGGATTTGGAGAAAGGAATCATCAGTCTTATCTGTGCCAACCTCCGATACAGATACTCCCGTCAACTTCTAAATGAAAGCAGTGGCTAAGGGGGAGCAATCTTTAGAAAATCTAATAAACACCCTTATTGGTACTTGTGTCATATCATGATAGAAGTATATTTAATGTGGTAACAAGATTAAAGTATTTTATTAGTCGCATGTGTGAAGAATAAGGTCTGCAAATTTGAAAGAATGGAAGTGTACATATTTTTTGAGGCAATCTACCTGCAAGTAGAAAAATTTATTGCAAAATCATTTGGAATAAAAGGAATAAGGCTTATGTATTTTCAGAGAAGCATGCAAAGGAAGTTTATAAGGGAATTCAGAGTTTCAAAATTTGAAGAAAATAATAGACGAATTCAAAGTGAGCTCCGGAAACAGGATGTCTATACATTTCTGGTTAGCATTTTTAGAGGTATTCTTGTTTGCACAATCTTTGGATAATTCAAAGATTGTGAATTGTGTGGATAAAGCTCAATTGAAGAGATATATGAGGAATGTGTCAGAAGAATCTGTTGGTGCATTCTCTTGCATTCCTCTGAGAGTGTTTCCTATAGGAGATATTTATGCATTTGTCTACAATAAGATTGAAGAAATGTCGTCAGTTTAGTTGAATGTGCTTTGGGAAAATGAATTGAGAGAGAATCACGATGCTTATAGAGTATTAGTTGAGAAAAATTTGGATGTTTGGAGGAAAGTTCCTTTGCTTGAATTTGAGAAGAAATATGTTTGAATGGTATTGAGCAGAATTCATGACGAATCTTTGTGGATTGATGAGGCACATCTGGTTACCAAAGAAGCAATTAGAGATGTAACTAGTCTATATTCCTCTGGATCGGTTCTGAAACTGAAGTCTATGAATGAGAAATAAATAATTGAGGTTACAGGTGTGAGTCCTAAAGGAAAATAAATTGGTTTGAGATCGATTGTTGATCCAGTAATAAGGTATGCTACTATGGTCATTGGTCATAAAGTTTGTATCCCTAACAATTTGACTCTATAGTTTCTACTGTTGCGGTGAATATTGTTGTTGATATGGTATTAAGAGGTATGGAATATGACTTGTGTGAACTAATTCATATACATCTTTTGAAAAATTTAAAGGAGATCAAGAAGAGCAGAAAGAATAATTTTTGGTATGGCAATTTGGTTGTTTGTCTACTCTTTACTTTTTGAAAGAGTTACTAGTAATAGGAAGGTTAGAATGGTCAAATTCAGAGCCTATTTCCTATCAAATCAGGAACTTCATGATAAATATTGGTAGTTTGGATGCACAAGAATCTTCCCTTGTTGCATTCTTTGGAAAATTTTAGATGAGGATGAACAAAAGGCCTAGGATTCCAATAAGTGTTGTGGAAAGATACTTCGGAAGCATAAATTTTCTTGTGTCCACAGATAGCTGTGACACGAAAGTAGTTGAATCAAGGTTAGTTTGGATATTTGAATTGGATTATGAAATTTCAGAGGATGAAATTGATAAATATGCAAAAATTCTCTTGGAAAGCCCTAAGCATCTCAATGAAGAAAGTAACTTCGGTAGCATGACCAGAATAGGGAAGAAAAGGAAGAGTGTGGTGAAGCTAGAAGATGTAGAAGAAAGTAAGCTTGAACATGAGCATGAAATAAAAAGTATTCAAAAAGCTTTGGAAGATTTGCAGAAGGTTATTCCCGATGCTAGTTTTGATTCATCTATTTCTGTCGTGGAGAATCTTTGTGGTATGATTAATTCTTTGAAAGTCTACATCTCTGAATTTGAAAAGTTTGTTGGAATTAACTCTGATAAAGAAAATTTGAATGATATCAAAGGAAAATGTGCGAATGCACACAATTGTGTAGTGATGGAATTGGAAAATGTACAAGGTTGTGAAAAAGAGGCACATGAACTACTTTCCTTTTGTCTAGATTGGTTTGGAAATACATTGGATATGAGAAATGAGATAAGGATGAATGAGTCTCGACTGATCACTTAGGAAGATACATACAAGTTAGCAGAAGACAAAGATAATCAAAGGTAGTCCTACATTGTGCAACTTCAAGACAATTTTTTTCTCTCTACAAGATCGAAGAACAAATGTTATCAAGAAGTTTGTGGCACTTAGAGACATGATTAAATACATACATACTTATTTTTCTAGTGCTCTTGGATGTATTGATGAATTATCAGAGATCAATCTTAGTCCCAATGCTTTAACAGGTGATATAGAGTCTCTAACTAAACTTGAGCTATTTTACAAGACTATTGTCAATGCAAAAGGTTCATGGGAAGAAGGTAAAGCATCATGGAAGGCTATCCTGGAGAGTCTCATAGGTTCTTCTTCAAGTTAATTCTATGTTCATATCCTTTTGACTACATTTTTTTGATATACATTCTTATATCAGACCCCTTCCTTTGTCATTGATGTCAAAGGGGGAGAGATAAAGAGATGGAGAGATAAAGATTCAGAGGAAAAACTTTTTGTGAAGAATAGTTTTGATAGGGGGAGTAGTCAGAGAATTTAGTTGCGGTATACTTGAAAAGTTTTTGTCATGCATGTTGCCATCAATTCCAAAGGGGGAGATTGTTGGAAGCCTTGCAACATGAGCACGAAGTATGGATGGTTGTGCTGGTTGTTCCTATGTCATCATTTATGTCAACATACTAATAACTACATGGTGATAACTATATGAGAATTTTTCTTGGGTTACCAGAAGTTGTTCTCTGCTGGTAATACTCCTTTGTGATGAATCAATATGTTGGTATTTGAGTTTGGAACTCATCGCAAGATCTGATATGACTATAATCTCTTAAACATTTTTTATTGACTCATTTAGACTGCTATTTCCAGGATCTTGAGATGTTTTTTGCTATGAACAAAAAGTTATCTCTGACAGAGTTTAACTATGTATCCTACTATTTTTTTGTGTGAGGTATACTGTGTGGGAGACTCTGCATTCTACTAAGGTGAAAATTCTTGCATTGCAATTTTGGTTGATAGTCTCTTTACTGGTAGTATGATGGGAAATTAACATGTTCTCAGATCCAGAAGGTGTTTTCTTTGAGGATTATTTGTTGGTTTGAATAATTGTGTTTGTCTTGGCCAACTTAGCGAATGAAATATATTATGAAGACTAATAGCTGACTTGGCATATTGCACTACATGGAGAAAGTGTTCAAATCCTATATGGTGTTGATGAAGAAAGGTTTTGGTTATTTTGTGTTCATCCAATTAGGCTGACCTAATTGATGAATACGATATGCTTGTATATATATAAGATTCTTTAAGGAATGAAAGTGATACACATGAGAGCAATAAGGAAAAGTGTGAGTATATGTGTGAGCAAGTGAATAGAGGAAAATATCAAAGACTAAATGCTTTATCAGTAGTACAAATTTGTTGAGCGATGTAGTACTTTATATTCTGATCTTTAGTGGAACTGAACCATGCACATTGAAGGTCTATTCCATCAGTTCTTTCTTTTGGCGGTGAGCCACTATCATTATATCTTGGTAGTGATCCATATTTTATACTCAAGCTGTGAGCCTTTTAAGGACAGTGAGTCCTGACAGTGAGCCCCATAATATTTTGTATATAGATATAATATATTGTGAGTTAACCCTCACCATGTTTTTTCCCATTTTGGATTTTCCAAGTAAAAATCCTCGTGTTCATGTGTGTGATTGCATTGACTTGTTTCTATGTTCTCTCTTGCCGATTCAGTCAAAATTGTTATAATGGTTAAGTGGATTTTATTATTAGTTTGTGGAATACTAATTCACCCCCCTCTTAGTATTCTAGATGTTCAACAATAATAAGAGAACAAGACCTAGGGCTAGACTTATTCCTTGGGGCTCATCTTTGATGGCCTTTCCTATGTAATGCGTAGAGGCTCCATAGTTCGACAACTTGAGTTTGCTCCAACTCATTTTTAATTGACTAACAAAAGGGGTATATCCATTGGGTTTCAAAAGATGAATCTACCTCAATCACAATCATAAAGGACACAAACACTAAACTTTACTATTTTGTAAAAATTCTAACACATGCTTTTGTATTGATTTTCTTCTATACTCAAGGTATCTCCCTCTATATTTTGATTTTAGAAATAGGGTAATAAATATCATGTAGTTCATTTATTACACTTAAGTTGAGTGAATCACTTATGTCATCTCCTTAATGTAAAATAGTTTTCATGCTAAAATATGTTAATAGTCCTATTGATAGAACTATAGGATTAAAAATGAAGAGACAAAATTCTACAACCATTCCAATATACATAATAATTAATTATTTACCCTTTTGAAACTATAAGTTATCTAATTAGAACCAAGGGTTTAAATTATAATATACTAGTATAGAATTACCATTGTTAACATGGTCTAGTAAACATCATCATACAAATACTAATCATAATTTATTCTAGAGTTTTACCTTCTAATAATTATGCATTGCCTCAATTATCATTGAATCTGACTCAATATATAAATACCAATAATCTTAACATAGCTATTTAAGTTATTTCTCCTAAAGAATATATTCAAAGTCATATATAGCTATAAGATAAAATGATTGAATATCAATCAATGATTTTATCATAGATTTACATGAAAAAGATGTTCACTATTCCTTTCTTTGGTTAACCTCATAATATATACTTATTGAAACCTCCATTCATGTAGTTCTCACGATGATTAAAAAATAGAGTTTTCAATGGAATAAAAAGTAGAAGTTCCTCATATCAGTCTTAGGAGAGCCTAACACTAAAATAGGAAACAAGACCTATAAAAATCAAATTCTCAGATCTAAATATGCAAAATAATCTAAGTGAAACAAATAGTAAATTGTAATAAGCTCTACATCATTATTCTAAGATTTGAAACATTTATGTTATGTAAATATGAAAAGATCAAGCAGATATTTGATACGAACATATAGTAACAAATTTTCAATACCAAGAATATGTACACATAAAATTTGCTGATATCTATTTACTGATGCAGGAGCATCCAAGATGTAAGGCAATCTTGCATCACAAAAAAAAATGTTATTTTAATTTGGTTTATTTCCAATAAGGGCTTAGGGGTTAGGAGAATAATATTTTAATTTGCAACAATGTAAATTCCCTTGGTGTGAAATTGTAAATGTAAATCGGATGGGAAATAAGTCTTGGTAAAACAGTGAAAGCATCTTGGAGGGGAACATGAATTTTGGGTGTCCACTTTCGGAGAAGGTCAAAAAGTCTTGTTTGCATGTACATGTGTCATAAAATTTCATAAAATAGGATGCAAAAGAATATTTCATGTTTCTTGCATGTATTTGCATGTTGGCCACAAGCTTTGCATGTTGTTGCATGTCTGTGGTCGTATTTGTGAGACCTAGTCTTAGTAAAATGGCCATAACTTTCTCATACAGTAACAAAATCAATAATTTTAAAATGATTCGAAAAGCTAGAAATGAGGCGTAGAAAAATCAGATAACCATTTTAAAATATTTAGACCAATGATGGAGTAGTGATAGGAAAAAGTGACTAGTTTTTTTTTGTGGTTTTGAGAAAACCATAGTAGTTTTTCCAAATCTATGTATTCAAGACTTGTCATTTGGGAAGGTGGATTTGGGAGTTTTGTATGTGAGATGGGAGAATCTATAGGATTGAAGAGAGGATTCAAAGACTCCATTGATGTATATTTCTATTTGCATAGAATCCCATGGTTTAGGGAGCTAGTGAGCTCCATATTTGGAGAGATAATGAGCTAGTGAAGTTTGTGTGAAGGGAGCCTGAGAGCTTCAGCTAAAAGAAGGTTGGAAGAGACCAAGAAGATATTTTTGTTGTAGGTTTTAAGGTGTGCTACATGAGCAAGAAGATTCATTATTTTATGGTTTGTTTGCAGCTGTGATTTCTAATAATGAATGTAGGTTGAAGGAGCTAGAATCTTGTGAAAGAAGTTGGATTGAAGGAGATCAATTTGGGATTGATCCTTGCTATTTTGTATCAATAAAATTTCAGATTTTTAATGATTTTCATAAGCTAATATGGCTGAAAAACCATTTATTTATATTTATATTATGTAATTCTTGAATTTCTAAGAGATTCTGAATGAACAAAAAAGAAAACTTATTGCATATTTTTGTTGTTGTTGCAAACAATTGTTGAGTACATATTTTGTTGTTGATAGTTTATGTTAGGGGTTGGTTTCCCTTGCCATCAGTGGTATCAAAGTAGGATTTTTTGAGTGTGCAACCAGAGTGTTGAACGTGAGGTAGTTTGTACTAGGACCTAGTGGTGGAGTGTTTGTGGTGTGTAGATCGATCGTCGAATGTGAGATAGTCTATACCTGAGAAGTTGAAGATTGAGAGTGAGTGGTTGTAGGAGTTCTTGAGTGTGCGAGTAGAAGTGCCAATGTGAGGTAGTTTGCATCAAGACTTGGGGTGGTGTGTTTGTGTTTTACGTGTAGATAGATCACCAAACATGAGCCAATCTATACTTGAGAGGATGGGATGGGTTATGAGGAGACCCACAAGAATTTTGTTTTGGGAACAATATAGGATAGGAGTTAAAAATAGGAAGTACCATGAAGAATTTAAAAATCTCAAGGTTGAAGTAGATGTATTGAAAAAGATGGCTATGGAGGACATGAGAATATGGGATGAGAGATATGAGAAGAAGAAAATTCTCTTGAAAGAGGAAAACAAAGAGAAGATCAGAAAGAAAGAGTGTTGCAGCCCTTTGGTAGGGGTTGAATGTGAGAAAGAATATGTGGGGATAGCCCACACAAATGGAGAAGATAATGAGGTGCAATTGTTAGTGATAGCATGTGAACGGAGTGCATTATGTGAAGTGGATGAAGAATGTTTGCAATAAAAAATTGTGAATATGGATGTACCTAGATTTGACAAGTGGGTTGGTGAGGAAGAGGATGATCTCTTGTTGAAAGAAGAGATGAGGATGTTGGATAAGATATTCAAGAGGAAAATGATGGATGAAGTTATCTTCAATGCAAAAAAGAAAGAAGGGGATGCACCAATCAATGGTCCTTTGGAGGACATGAATACATGGGAGAAATTCATATAGCCTTATGAAGATGCATACATGAAAGGTTTTGAGGATGAAGAAGGTGATGTTGGAGCAACAAAAAATATTAAGGTAAATTTTGATTTTGATTTTAAAAGAGATGATTATTTACCATTTAAAGAAGAGATTGCAGTAGTGGAAAATGAAGTTGTAGTTGTGAATGGGTATACGAATATTGCATGTTTGTGTATAGAGGTTGTAGATGATAGTTCAAGAGGAACTTGGTGAAGGTGGTTGGTTTGTAGTGGGTTGGATCCCACAAGGAAAGAAAGAAAGAAAGGAAGAAGAGAGATGGTAGAGAATGATGGCCTATGTTGGATGTGAGCCCACAAGAAAAAGGATAAATAGAGTGCACACTTGGTGGAGGAGGACGACAAAAATCACAACTAAGTGTTGGAAGAGGAGAAATAAGAATAAATCAGAGGTACCAGTTTCAGAGATGGAGTTTGTTGAGGATTGCTTCCAATTCGAAAGGGTGGTACTACCACTCAACTCTATTTTGTGAATCCATATTCACAAATTTTTTCCTACCTCGAGTGTCTGATGCAGGAGCATCCAGGGTGTAAGGAAATCTTGCATCACCAAAAAAAGTGTTATTTTAATTTGGTTTATTTTTAATAAGGGCTTAGGGGTTAGGAGAATAATATTTTAATTAGCAACAATGTAAATTCCCTTGGTGTGCAATTATAAATGTAAATCAGATGGGAAATAAGTCTTGGTAAAACAGTGAAGGCATGTTGGAGGGGAATATGACTTTTGGGTGTCCAATTTTGGAGAAGGTCAAAAAGTCTTGTTTACATGTACATGTGTCATAAAATTTCATAAAATGGGCTGCAAAAGAATCTTGCATGTTTCTTGCATGTATTTGCGTGTTGGCCACAAGCTTTGCATGTTGTTGCATGTCTGTGGTCATATCTGTGAGACACAATCTTAGTAAAATGACCACAACTTTCTCATACGGTAACAAAAATAAGAATTTAAAAATGATTCGGAAAGTCGGAAATGAGGTACACAAAACCTAGATAACCATTTAAAAAAATTCAGACCAATGATGGAGTAGTGATAGGAAAAAGTGACGAGTTTTTTCTTGTGGTTTTGGGAAAACCATAGTAGTTTTCCTCAGTCACAAATCTATATATTCAAAACTTGTCATTTGGGAAGGTGGATTTGGGAGTTTTGTATGTGAGATGGGGAGATTCTACTGGATTGAAGAGAGGATTCAAAGACTTTATTGTTGTAGATTTCTAATTGCATAGAAGCCCATGGTTTAGGGAGCTAGTGAGCTCCATATTTGGAGAGATAGTGAGTTAGTGAAGTTTGCGTGAAGGGAGCTTGAGAACTTTAGCTAAAATAATGTTGTAAGAGACCAAGAAGACACTTTTGTTGCAGGTTTGAAGGTGTGATACAATAGCAAGAAGATTCATTATTTTATGGTTTGTTTGTAGCTGTAATTTCTAATGATGAATGCAGGTTGAAGGAGCTAGAATCTTGTGAAAGAAGTTGGATTGAAGGAGCTCAATTTGGGATTGATCCTCACTATTTTGTATAAGAAATATTTTAAATTTTAAAATATTTTCATCAGCTTATATGGCTGCACAACCATTTAGCTTTATTTATGTTATGTAATTCTTGAATTTCTAAGAGATTTTGAATGAATAAAGAAAAAAACTTATTGCAGATTTTTGTTGTTGTTGCAAACAATTGTTGAGTACATCTTTTGTTGTTGATAGTTTATGTTAGAGGGTTGGTTTCCCTCACCATCATTTACCCATAGTTGAGAGGCTGCATAAGGATAAATGAGAGAGACTTAGATAGGTTGATGTTTTATGAAACATGATATACAAGTGACATTGTAAATACATTTGACTTTCTTGATTAGTATCAATAGATATCTTCTTACCTCTTATATCTATTATATGAAGAGGTAGGTATTTATTTTCGTTTACTGAAGAGAAGAATCATCACCCTTTGGGCATCCATGTATGTGAATTAGTTGTGGACTTTTGATTCACTTTTAAAGCAACTTCCTCAATAACTTTTCCTACCTGTATGAATTTGCAAATAGGTAGAAGACCATTTATTACTCCTAATCTTCCATATCATTATATCAAGCTCTAACCATTATAAAGAAATCTAGAATTTCTATCTTTTATTAATGGACTTTCATATGCATAGGGAAAAAAAGAAGAAAAACTTGCAGGGAAAGCAAAACAAAAAAAATATTTATAGCATACAAAGATGCATTACTTATTTAGAGAGTTTTCTTTTTTAAGTTATAATTTTACAAAGTTGGGATGCTATCAATTTATAGTTTTGCATAAAATTTTAGTGGGCTATTTGCAGAAAAACTGTTTGTGTATGCTTAGGTTTCTTGCAAAACATTTTCTAGGTTTTATTCTTTGTTCTTTTACCTTTCTAAAGCATATTTACTTTTAAAATTTGGCTTTGTAACATAAAATTTATGACCTTTCAAACACTTCCTTTTTGTTGTTGCAATCAACAGATTGAGTTTTTTAAAGAGCTTTTACGATGATTGGTTTCAATGGGTCTTATCATTACATATAAATGTATTATTAGGTGTTTATTGAATTTGTTATATATTATTATCCACTCCATTGGAATCTAGAAATATTTCTAGGTTGGGAAAAATTCACCTTGATTATTCTTGGTATTGAAAATCTATTACTATATGTTCATATCAAATCTTTGTTTAATATTTATGTCATATACACAAAACACAATTGTTTTGAAGCAATTATGTATACTAGGAAAAGATCCAAATTCACTAGGGAATTATTGTTTTAATATTTTCATAGTGGTAGGTGTTATGGCATAAAATTGCACCTAGTGCAATTTCATATAATATTACCTCACTTTAGCCTTATGAGCCCGACAATGCAAAAAAAATTGCCACCTTTGTCTTGCCTTTCACGTGTGCCTTTTTCATTTTCTGTTGGTGAGGGAATTTTTTTCAGGGAATCCCACACACCATGTAGACATCTACATTCCACACTAGCATCCTGACATGATTCTTGGGTCAATGGACATTGGAGGTGTTACATTCTCTGCCACCCTACAAATTGTAATGCCCCCTGTGAACCTTAACTGCTTGAAAACATCCTCTTACCTCCTAAAAAAAACTTTTGAATTTGATTCTCTTAGACTCTCTCAATTAAGTCACTATATATCACTTTCATTCAATCAAAGTTCTTCACTCTGGTTCTTCCCATTCTACGCTCTACACCATTCTTTCCGCTTCTACATCAATGTCTATCGTATGTTTCCAAGCTCCATACTATTGGTGTGATTGTCTTTCTCTCTTCCTTCCTCTCTCGAATTCTACAAGCACATAGAAAGGAGGGTAAATTATTTGTTTACTTACATTTTATTGTTTATATAATAGCATTTAGATTGTCTTTGCATTCTATAAGTTGTTTCTATTTCCATTTCTTTATCATTTCTTTCTCTTTTATCATGTTTTGAAGCAATTGCATATACTAGGAAAAGATCCAAATTCTCTAGGGAATTATTAAGTTTTAATATTTTCATAGTGGTAGGTGTTATGAAATAAAATTGCACCTAGTGCAATTTCCTATAATATTACCTCACTTTAGCCTTATAAACCTAACAATGCAAAAAAATCACCACCTTTGCCTTGCCTTTTGCACATGCCTTTGTCATTTTTTGATGGTGCGGAAATTTTTATCGGGGAATCCCACATGCTATGTAGACATTTGCATGTTGTGCTAGCATCCTAACATGATTCCCGGGTCAGTGGATGTTGGAGGCATTATATTCCCTGCCACCCTACTAATTGTAATGCCCCTTGCAAAGCTTGATTGCCTGAAAACATCCTCTTACCTCCTAAAAATAATTTTAAACTTGATTCTCTCAGAATCTCTCAATTCATTCACTATATATCACTTCCATTCACTCAAAGGTATTCACTTTGGTTCTTCCCATTATATGCTCTACACCATTGTTGCTACTTCTACATCATTGTCTATTGTAGGTTTCCAAGCTCCATACTATTGGCATGATTGTCTTTCTCTCTTCCTCCCTCTCTCAACTTCTATAAGTGCATAGAAAGGAGGGTAACTCATTTGTTTACTTACATTGTATTGTTTATAGAATAGTATTTAGATTATCTTTACATTCTATAAGCTATCTATTTCCATTTCTTTATCATTTTATCTATACCGTGGTCTATTGGTTGTATGTGGATGTGGAAACACCAAAATGGGGGTTTGACTAAGGAAAACTCCAAAACACAACCTCAACATTTTTCCGTTTCTATGTGTGTAGGTGCAATCTATTCATTAGGAGCTTGCGAAAGGCTGGAACTTTTGTGAGTTGGTCTTCTTCTTCCTTCTCTCTTGCTATTTCATTATTAGATAGTTTTTATTTTAAGTTATAATATTCTTCTTGTTGTTTCCTTTCATTTAATGCATTTCTTCATTTACTGTTAAATAGATAGTTTAAGATTCTCAGGTTGTTAACACGCCCTGTGAGTTTTAGTGTGTGAACTCTACTCTCTATCTATATGAGATGCCAATGTTCCTTTAAGATGACAGTGCGTTGTGATGTCATCTATATCATACGCTAGCATCCTTTGGATGAGATCTAATCAGTTTGCACTCTGAGACCTCTGTAGTATGTTCACCTATTTCCCAAAATCCTCCCTCAAAAAACTAAAAATCAAAGCTTAGATTGCCCTTCCTTTTCAGCCTATTTCCTTTTGGTTAGTCTTGAGGTAATTGAATCCTCCCTCAAAAAACTAAAAATCAGGGCTTAGATTTCCCTTCCTTTTCAACCTATTTCCTTTTGGTTAGTCTTGAGGTGATTGAGGGAAAGTCAATACCTTTAGACCTTGTTTGTCTTGAGACTTGGGAGAAGCGATTCCCCTCCTTCACATTTTGGTGAACTTGACGTGAACTTTCTCCTTTTCATTTCTTTGTGTCAAAATGTTACACCCCAACTATGTAATTACTACTTACTATTACTATGTAAGGTAAATATGAATGTAATGTGAATTATGGAGATGAATAAATTGTGCTTGTACCTTGTTATCAATGCAAATGTTATCTCATTTGATGTTATTTCATGAAAAATTATTATATATATGTGAATGGATGGTTATTGAATTAATAATCTAGCTTTGGAGATGCTTTATGTATACTGCATATGTTGTGAACAATTGAATACAGTGTGCACGTGTTAGTGGTTGCAGGTATATGTTCCATTCCTCTAGGTGAAGGGGAAGTATCACTCAGGAGAAGATCTTGGTTGGGTAACTGGTAAAAGTAAACTATCTGAGCATAGACACACCACAGTAGAATGATTGAGTTGAGTCAGTTTGTGGGAAGCTGGTAAGTCATCCTTAGTTGATATGTTTGCATTGGTAGAGTCTTGTTTACTACTGAATGCACTGTTGAGTGATGTTTATCTATTTGAGCTTTTGAGATCTTTCTTGTATATTACGATCATATTGATAAGAGGGACGCACATGGGGTATGTGTATATATATGCACATACATGTTAATGGTATCTAACGACATGTATATGCACATGCATAGATGTACCACACATAAATATTTATCAATATGATGGTAATTGTGAATGGCTATATGTGAATCGGATGTGAACATATATATATGTATAGTATATACACATATCCATATGTATATATGTATCAATACTTGCATAAGTTGGCGAATGGAAACACCCATACGAATGTATCGATATAGATATACATACATATACATGTACATAGAGGCATATACTTATATACCTATATATGCATACATTCTATATATTGTATTTATTATATACTATCATACTCGTACTTATTTATATATATATCAAATATATACTTGCATTAGTGGCATGTGATATATATATATTTAAATATATATTAACATATATATATATATGTATGTATATGTTATATTATATATATTTAACATATTTGTTATTGTTTGAAGATCGACTATCATTTATCATGATAGAGGTTGATTATTAGAGGCCGATTTTAAGTTACTTATGACTGTGCTTATAGAAGCTGAGTTTTACTCATACTGTCACACTTTATGAAACACATGTATTTCATTTAAAGCTTGCTGCCTTATGTTGATGCATGACATAGACATAGTCAACATCTATGGTGAAGATTATCTTTGACTTGGTAAACTTAAACTGCCATGTTTAATACATCTGTTGAAACATGGGGAATAATCGATGACTTTGTCAAAGAGATTAAATATCTAAGTCGACTCACTTCAAGACCAAGTCGATGAATGCTTGGTGTTGCAAATTTGTAATTGACTATTTCTTACTGCAAGGAAACCACACCAACATTGAGAGGAGTGTGGAAGCTTTGGCGCCACCTCTGGAAACTTTTTTTTTGTAGATGTCTATTGCTGGAGATAATTTGAATTATCCATGTGCAGATTTGAATAAGTCTATGATTATTGTGAATTTTGTAAGTTGATTTATAGATGTTTATGAACTTGTTTAGTCACCACCTTTTTGTTGTGATTTATGTGTTGCTTTTCATGGTGTTTTTTGTCCATTTTCATTCTTAAACTATAGGCTGAGAAGTTACCAAGCTGCTATATAAATAGGGGTGCTTGATCATTGAGAGGACACATTCTTCTTGCAAGTTTCTACTCTGCATTATTTTATCTTATACTCTGTTTTTATTTGTGAGAGAGAGAAAGAGAGAATTCTATTTATTTGCGAGAGTTGTTGTTTGAGAGGAGTAAACTATCAACATGAGAGATAGAGTTTCATTGTGGCATTTTCTTGGGAAGTTATTATCAAGCTTGTTGCTATTTGGAGAAGCTGCATTGCTGTCAGTTGATTGGATAAGTGATAAAAGTCATGATGATATTCTTATTTGTTATTTTATTTATGAATGAGTTGTTTTTCATGAATTCTTGAAATGTCTTTTTCAAGAATTTTCATTTAGGGAATCAAGAATGCCTTTGAAAAAGGAAATAAAAGCTTTTATGCTATTTTATGGTGTGCTTGTATGTACTCCATAATAGGAGGTTTGTGTTTATCATAGGTATTATATACTACATATGATCAAACTAAGGTGGCATATGAGTTACTCATGGTTGGGTTATTGATTTAACTAGGGTAGCTTGAGTTTACTCCTAGGATTGATTATCCAGAATGGGAGGGGGCTTGTGTATTTACTTTTTTAAAGTAGATTTATTCCAAGTATGTTAAAATGTGATAGGTTATCTCTGGGGTGATAGATTATCCATTGAAGGAAATACCTATGCATAGTTTAAGATGACCTTAAGAAAAATTGGCCCTGAGTAGTGTATGTGATAGATGACCTTCATTCGAAGTACTAAATGAGAAAACTTTGGCCAAAGTAGTGTGATGATCTTTGGCTCCACTGTCAGTTCACAGTGATCTAGTATTACATGCTAGTTCTAGATTGTGGGATTACAAGTTCTAGTTATGTAGGACACAACACTATGCTCAATTGGTTGTCATTATCGGTTACTCTACCAAACTCTTCGTCAAAGGGAAGGGCCAACTATCGAATGATAGATGTGCGAAGGATCACATTAAGAGTTTGAGGTTGGTAGAAAAGTGCTTGAGTGATGCTTCTCCTCCACAACAAGTGACAGTAGAACCAAGATTTGAAAGGAAGGATCCTAGACCGTCTTACAACTATTTGTTCCAAAGCTCATTGAGCTATGTATGTAAATGTATGCATTTATGTATTGATGTAACTTATGAATTATTGTAATGAAATGGAATCCTTATTGTAATATGTTATGCATCTTTGTTCGTATATTCTCAATAAAGATTTTTTTTTTTTTTTATTGTTATGGCTTGTTACATAGTTTATTTACTCGTAAGGTGAAAAAATAGAAATTTTTACTTCATTGAAGGGTTAGTATGTTACACAAAATTTTTCCCTCGAGTCTTGGGTGTGTTATCTAGATTAGTATGCCATGAAGCTTTTATGAGATTTACAACCCACTCTACCACCTCTAGATTCATTGTTAGAAGAAGTATTTGACACACAAAAATGGAATCTAGGAAGGTCAATTGTAGTCAAACTAGTCCCTCTTTTGAAGAATTGGTTTCAGGGTTGTCTACCACATTTTTCAACCCCTTTGGGGGAGCTGCCAATTATTTTACTACCCACTTCTTCTCCTTCTGCTTATTTTATGGAGGAAGAAGCTGCTCTTGAGGTTCCTACAAAGAAACTCCTTTCCCTAGAAAAGAGCCTTGAGGAGTTTGAGTGGTATATAGAAAAATATAGTAGTCTTTCCCAAGCAACTCCTATTGTCAATAGGTTGAGAACTATGTTGGATATGGATCAAAGAGGTATAGAACTTCTCTGAGGTATCACAAACATTGTGGACATCGATGTCTTAGCCTATAACTATAACTTGTGTGTTACCCAAGGTGTTGGTTATGAGACCACTGCGAAACAACTGGAAGTCTCAATGCCCGAAGTGTCAATGTATATGGATGAGATGGGTCCTATCAACACTACCTCTATGCCTGATAAGACCCACACTATCAAAGTAAATAAGGTACTTTTGGACTTCAATTTTTCTACCCCTATTTTTTCTACTTTTGGTGGTAATACTGGTTCCCCTACTGGTCTTGGTGTTAAAGGCTTTACCAATATGGGGGCTGGTGGATCTAGTGGTGGTTCCTCTAGTCTCGTTTCATCTGATGATCTCATCTTAAAAATGATATGTTGCAAAAAATGGGATGAATGTAGTACCATCTAGAAAACCTAGCCAAATATTCTTCATCTCAACCTATGTTCTAGCCTTTCTCTCTCCATATTCCCTTTTCTATCACCATCTTAAACACTCCTATCCCTCAGGGGATGGAGATTCCTAATTTTTAGAAGTATAGTGATTGTGGAGAACCTCAGAAACATGTGCTAAATTTCAATGCCATGTGCACTAAATTCTTCCACCATGATGCTCTAATGGTGAAGATTTTTTTGTGTTATATTAAAGACATTGCCCTAGATTGGTATTGTTCTTCACCAGATAAATCTATTTTCTTGTTTGATCAGCTAGTGAATCAATTCCTTAGAAAATTTCAAGCTAATATTGGACTGAAGATGACATTCACAGATCTTGTTCAATGTAAGTAGGGAGAGCATGAAAAGGTTACTAATTTCATTGCTCGTTATTAGGCTCTATTCTCTTAGATTTCTTACCCCTTGCTTGATTCCGATGTCTAAAAGGTTTTCATTGGGAACCTATAATGATCGTTGTGAGAAAAAGTTATTCCTAATGAAGTAACCTTCCTTTGCACATCTATGTGCAACATTGTGTGAGTATCAATAGATGGTTGCTCAGTTCCGGGATTCATCCTCATCCTCCCATATGGATAACTGGTTAATAGTGTCGATTTATAGTGATTCAAGAAAGAACAAGGCCATTGCAAACATGGTCTCTATTCTTAAAGGAAAAAGTATAGGGCATGATAGAAATTTTACAAAGTTATCTGAATCCTATACCAGCATCCTACAAATGCTATAAAGGATAAAATTATAAAATTACTAGAAATTTGACCTCTCTCTGAGCCATATCTACAATGGTATGATGCACAATAGTTTTGTCAGTTCCATCAAGTACACATACATGATACCAAGTGGTGTGTTTTCCTATGTCATGAGATTTAGGATCACATCGATAACGAGACTATCCATCTCGATGAAAGGAAAAAAAATCTAACAAATATGTAGATAAGCCTAGCAACCAACTACAAATTTACATAGATTTTTTCCCTTCCTATTCTGCTAACTTGGTTACGCAGTATTCTGCGTCTTTTGATCATGTCCCATCTAATTATGTGAACATGGTCTCATTCACTTGTATGATTCCTAGAGAAAATGTGAGTGTTGTTCCTAATATAGCCTTTACCTCACATGATCTTCCATTAAACAAGGAGCCGTCTTTGTTGTATGTTCCCACCCAGATTAATGGTAACATCATGATTGGTACTATGGTTGATCCATCAAGCCGAGTGAACATGATCACAAAGGAGGCCTTGTTTATTAACAATTTGCACAAGGATAAGTATAATGAGTCAAATTCCACCCTTCGTGCTCATGATGGCTTTTCTATAGCTCCTATGGGGTCTATTTCTTTGTTAGTTTTAGTTGGTCCTAAGTTTGTGAATGTTTCATTTGTTGTGATCCTGGAATCAAAATTATTTAGAGCAAGGCTAGGAATTCCATGGCTAGCCTTTGTGAATTTAGTCACTTTCGTTATCCACAAATATCTAAAGTATCCCCATGAGGGTGTCATGCATATTTTCTAAGACATTGGATACAAGCCAAGTTGGTAGCACATGGGGGCTTCTCTCTCGATCATTTTTGGTCCACCCCAGTTGGAGACTTCCCTCATAGGGGAGATCTATTGTGTCGAGCTTATTACAAGTATAAGACTAGGGGCTTGGTGCAAAAATGTGGTTTTCCTCCATCACTCTCTACTTTTTCTTTGAAGGCTTGCTTGTGCATGCAACAACAAACTTTGTCCTCTTCTCCTACAAAGGAGAAGGACAAGATTTCTCTTGCCCTCAAGCCTTCTCCTTCTAGAGTTACTCTATTTTGTATTCTTATTCTTCTCAGCCCTTGCTGGCATCCTTTGTTCTTTCTCCTATGCTATAAAATTTGAAGCCTCTAGTTTTTGAGCTTCATATTATCCTATAGTGCCCCATCCCACCTTGTATGGGAGGGGGAAGTATTTTCATGGGGTTTTTCTTGTGTTTCTACCTCCATGGCATTTTTCTATTCTTTCACGTCCCTTTAGGGTAGGGCATGGGAAGAGGCCCACTACCAAGACACCTCTTTCTATTTCTGCTACTATGTTTGTTGCTCCTCTTGCTCCTCCTATGGAGTCTCCTCTTCCATTGAAAAAAATTGTGGAGGTCCCTCCTATGGTACAGTAGGAGCCCCCAACCTCTTCTCAAGCCACACCTTTGAGTACCCATAGCCAACACAACCATATTGCATATGAGCATAAGCACTAGTGAAAGGCTTTGACCAAGGAGCACACGAATTTGCAATAGAGTGTCGACGAGTTTGTTGTTTCTGTTTTTGCTCCTACCTCTTTTGTGGTTGCTTTCAATTTTGTTCTTTCTTCTAATTCAATTTCCATCACCTCCATTCTTCTTCCAAATCAATTGGCGTATCCTAATGAACCTCACCCCAAAAGGGTGTAAGTGTTCATCACTCCTTCAATGGAGCCTCCCCTTCTTACTTCCCTTCTATATATTCTTCTTTTGTTATAGCCCATCGTCATGCCTAATAGAAAGGTAGTGTCCTATATGGCTTTGTCTCTACCTTCTTCCACTTTCGCTTCTTCAATGGGGATTTTGCATTCTCCACTAAAGTGCAAGCTTGAGGAAGACCTCACTTTCAGTGAGGGTCATAAGAAATCCTCATCTCTTGTGGAGTCTGGTTCTATTTTGTCTTGTGTCATCCTCGTAATAGAGGTGGTCCCCACATCCATGGAGTTTTTCACTACCTCTTTTACTAAGGTTGGTAGTAACCCTTGGGTGTCTTGTCCTCCTCCCACTTAGTTGACACATGGCACTCCTGTTAAGTGCATGTTCAACTTGATGGAGGAAATTTTCACTATATCATCAATGTTTGAGAAATCGGTGACCCTAGTCTCACAGGAGCTCAATGGAGAAGGCCCATAAGGGCCTTCTTCCTTGGCCCTTATCACAGGTGAGTCAACTGGTACAAACCTTGCTATCCCTCCCCTTCAATATCATCCTCCCTCCCCCTATAATGATCTAGATTGGGAGCAAGATGATCTACTGGTGGACTCAGATTAGGGTGGTACCTCTTGTACATCTGTAGATTAGATTTGTGTGTTTGTTTGTGCTCCACCAAAATTATTTGTATTTGTTTTGTGATCTTGCTTGGAGGACCCTTTCTACTCTTGTAGGTGCTTGGATATAGGTGCATGAATCTATCGTAATCTTCTTCTATTTGTTTCACCATTCTTCCTATGTGTCATAAGCTTTGAATTTTCATGTTGGGGATGATGTAAAACGTTGGGGGAATTTAGGCCTTCTTCCATGTTGACCCAATTTTATTTTTCATTTTTCTTCATGTGCTCTTCTTCATGTTCTAATACATTTGGGGATTGATGATAGTTCATACGTATATTATATTATATCTATTTATCTATATCTATTGACAATTTTGACCCTGAATTATTAGATCCCCTTGTCTCTGCCTGTCTATTTTATGATGTTGTTGTATACACCTAAAATTGGTATGGAGAAAATTATTTAAATACTAGTTATTTAATTAATAAATCTTTAATTCCTTTAACTTATAGATAAATTGCAAAATTTATTTATATAGTTCACTTTCTTAAATTCTATCTATTTTAAATCACTTTCTTCTTGTTTTAATTAAATAAACAACTTTAATTAGTTAGTTTTGTTTAATTAACTCCCTTTTATTAAATTCAAATTTTATATTTGAATTTGAGCACATTTCTACTAGCTTGTCACCTTCCACCTCATCATGTGTCTCATGAAAATAAATATTCTTAATATTCAAATTGGCATTTATCTCAACAAATTACAACCAATTTGGAGACACTTGGCTCTTCCCTTCATTTGATTCCTCTCACACTTGACAATGTGTTCTACTAAAGGGAACACTCTCCTTGATTCTCTCCAACCTCTTCACTTTTGACCGTTCATCTCTCCAGATCAAATCTAGACTATTGAATCCTACCACATCAGCCTATGCCTTGGAGAAATCTATAAATACAACCTCATTTACAACATTTCAGAGATATGGAGAATTGAGCATAAGTACATTTTACAGAAATTTCATTGTAATCTTAGCATCTTAGCATTAAGCATTTAGCATTTGCATCTTAGTATCATTTAGTTTAATCAATCATGGCTTTAGCATTAGCTACATCTTAACTTTTGTAATTGCATCATAGCATTTCCATTATCAATAACATAGCATTATCATAGTATTAGCACAATCATCTACAACATATCACTTAACAATCAACCATGTAGAAAGGTTTATTGCATTTCCAACATCTCATTCTTTAGGTTGTCATTTGACAAGTCTTGTGCATACAAACAATCTGAGAGCCACAATGATTTGAAAAATCCTTGGAGATAGAGAACAATGGGACAACATTAGAGAGTTTATTCTTTCAGTTTGATTATTTTTATTTGAATTCTGTCTAATATAATGTTTCATTGATTGTGTTGTATTATTCTTACACATTTTATACTTCACATACATTTTGGTGCCCACCGTGGGGCCTAACCCCGTTTTTAACATTTTCTGGCAAGTTTTTGTTCGCAGGTTTGGTTGTGAATTTCAATGTCGTGCACCCGAAGCATATTTCAGTGCATCTGATTGATATTTTGGTGCATCTAGTATTTTTTTCAGTGCATCTGTGGGATCTTTCATTGCATCTGGTTGTTCTTCTAGGCATACACGACTTTGGTTTTCATTTTATGCTTTCTAGATTAGTGCATTTATTCTATTTATTAGCGCATCTAGGGCATCTTTTAGCGTATATGGTTTCTATTTTAGTGCATTCAATTGTATTTGCAAAAACTCAAAATTCTGGAAACTAATGGATGCCTTTCTTTTTTTTAGGTATTTTAAATGTTGTCAAAGATAATTATATGAAACTACTAATGGTGTTTGCAGGGGTTGGAGTTATATTTACTTTCCTTTGATTAAATTAGGCACCTAGTTTAATTAGAAGGTCAATGAACACCATGTATGATGCACTTGTAAAGTGATAGGCCTATGCTCTCTCCTTCACTAGGTGACCAAAATTCCAGAATCACTCTTTCATTTATTGCAATAGCACCTTTAGAAGGCCTGCCATGTGGGAAAAAGTACTCACCCTATGAGAACAACCTAAGTGGGAATGACTAAAGCCAAGTATTCCAACCCACTATAATCAAACGTGATTGCGATGAAACTCCATGTCAATGGTAGTGTGCATTGATAACCATCCCCAAATCCTTTTTTCTAAAGGTCAGGAGGTCTCCTGAGGGAGTTTATCATTTTCCACACCAAACAAAAACCCTTACTAAGAACCTTAAGTGTAGTAGCTAGCCGACTCAGTTTCTAAACATTTTTAATATTGACAGTGCAAGGGGAGGGAAGAATTTTCCCCCAAGATACTCACCATATAACTAATAGGGATTACTGGCCAAAAGTGGAGGATTCAACTTTGGTTAAGACCTGAGAAAGGAAAAAAAATGGGCACCCTCTAGGGGGTGACACGGTTGTGTGAGCTAACATAGTTCTAAGATGTGGGCTGTGATATTATAAATGACCGTTGACATTAGAAAAGTGACTTATTTGTTTTCTATTATTTAATACTTGTGGAAATCAAAGGGATCATACCAAATCCTTGAATATACACTTAATGTTTAGTTCATAAGGTGAAACAACTATTTTACAACTTGCTGTTGTGTTTGAAATCATTTTTCAAGAGATCATCCATTTAAAAACACTTAATTCACATGGTTCATAAACAAGAAAACCAAGCACACTCACAGTTTAGAAGATTACCCCTTGAAAACACTCAGTATCACTGATCCAAAAACAACAAACTTGGACAAATATTTCAAAACGGTGGCCATTTCTAGTTTAGCGCATCAACTGCACATTCCAGCGCATTTTCCTCATTTTCCAGTGCATCAAGCCTTTGTTTTAGCAAATTTGGCTCACCTTCTAGTGCATTTAGCTCATACTTCAATGCATCTAGTTTCTGTTCTAGCACATTTATTCCACCTTTCAAAGCATTTAGGCCATAGTCTAGTGCATTTGTCCCATTTTCCAATGCATTTGCAATTTTTTAGCGCATCCACCTGATACTCCCACATGGCTAAATCGAGCTTCTGCCAGAAAATTTAAACCATACTTGGGGTAGTCTAGCACATATCTAACTTCTTATAGTGCATTCATCACATCCTTTAGTGCATATAGGTTCTTTTCTAGCACATTGCCTTCATCTTTCAGCGTATTTAGCCCATGTTCTAGTGCATTTACCTCATTTTTCCAGCATATCAACTTTCTATTCTAGCACATTTAGAGGGGTAGTCTAATGCATTTGGTCATTCTTCCAGTGCATTTAGCTCATCCTTCAGTGCATATGCAATCTTTTCTAGCGCATTCACCAAATCTTATAGCACATTAAATTCCTGTTCTGGCACATCTAGGGTATGGACTAGTGCATCCAGTCTCTGTTCTAGCACATCCATGCCATCTTTTAGTGCATCTGGTCCCTATTTTAGCACATCTAGTTGATTTAGAAATAGAGAGCTAATTTGAACGCCTATCAGACAATTAACATCAAACTTAGGGACTTTTTCTAGAATAATAAAAATCATTCCTTATCACCACATTAGGTTGAACTTGAAGAAACTAAATTTTGCAAGTGAATTCTTTTAACTTAACTTGGATCAAACCATCTTAAAGTGCCTAAATCATCAAACCTATCATCTGATTGTTAGTTGAGTTTCATCATCAAGATTTATCATCCTTCATCATGAAACAAACATTGTATAATCAAATTTACCACCTTAGTCTCATCAATAGAATCCATCATTCTATTTTGACTTAGGAAATCTCCTTGGCACTCCTAAACAAAGATCAAAGCATTAGTAAACTTTTATCACTTGTATGCTCATTTTAACAAGATCTCGAAAGAAAAAATTCAAAAAGAAGGAAATTGAAACTCAAACTACCATGGCAGAAGTAGAAGATTTTTTTTTTCATAGATTCCACCAACCTGAAACTGATGAAATCATTGATGAAGAAATTCAAAGAGCTCAATAAGATACCAAATTCCACAAATTCATGGAAGAGGTTTTAGAAAAAGATGGAGAAAAATACTTTTTAATGTTGGAAAACCAAGTTATGAAATTTCCCAATAATTATGACATTAACCAATTAAAAGGAGCTCCCAACTCCCAAGAGGACAAAGGGTAATTCATGAAATACTGATACAATGAACGCTTTGACCCCAAAAATACAAAATATTCAAACACAGATTCAAGACATGCAAAGAGGGACCATAAAAAGATATTTGCTGCAAGATATCTGCCCATATCCTTTTGATAGAAGTTTGAACATGATACCATTCCCTCCAAATTGTGACCTCCCAAACTATGACAAGTACAATGGTAAATTTGATCCTATAGATCATGTAAGAGAATTTCGCACCATGAGCTTGGAGTTTGCACATGAAGAGACCTATTTGATGAGATTATTTCCACAAAGTGTGGGTGGCCATTGTATGGAATGGTTTTCAAAACTCCCACCAGGAATTAGGTCCTTTGAAGAGCTGGTCAATAAATTCATCACTCAATACTCATACAACATCCAACATGAGATTACCATGAAGGATCTTGATGCAGGAGCATCTAGTGGTGTAAGGGCAATCTTGCATCACCCAAAAATAGTTAAATTTCAAGTTTCTCAGTTTTTAGATGTTTTTACATTTTTGGATACCCTTTTCGTCATAATGAAATTCCCAATTTACGGGTTTTATTTTCTATTCCTGGGTTGAAAGATATTGCAGTTTTAGTTTCCCAGATTTGCACCTGAAAATCTTCCAAGTTGGATTTGAGGCACTTAGAGCTCCCGGAATGGCACCAAAACTTTCCAAAATCAGCATAGCGGATTTTGAGTGCGTTCTTGACTTCGAGACCTTTCCAACGGTTCAAATGGTTTGTGAATTGGAGCCTCGGATCAAAAGTTATGGCCTCGGGAAGTTGGTGCACTTTCTAGAATATACAATTGCAAATGCTCTTTTGAAATTTGAACCTCATGTTGTAAATTTTCAGCGCCAAACCGCCTAAAATCAAATTTGAATGTTGTTTTGGCTCCAAACTAATGAGGAGCTCTATTTATGGGCGGGTTTCTAATTTTTGGGTAACTTTTTGGGGGACAAGCTCGCATATTGCGAAAGGGTTATTCTGTAGCTTCCTGTAATTTGCATGTGTTGTAGAACTTGGGGATTGAGATACTCTGCATGTAAGAAGTTCCATTTTCTGAATAATAAAATTATTCTCTTGTTTGTGGGTTATTTTCTGTGTCTCGGGCTGTGCCCTCATCAGATCTTTGCAACACAAAATAGAAAAAGGGTGAATCATTTCTCATATTTTTACAAAGATGGAGAAGATTATTTGCTAGATATCCTCGTCCTATACCTGAAAAGGAAAAGATGAAAATATTCATTGATAATCTAAATGTTGAGATGAGCTATAGGCTCAAATTGTAATGTTCACCCAACTTTGAGAAAATGATTAAAAATAGACTCAAAATCGAAGAAGTCTTGGTTAAGAGAGGAGTATTAAAAATCTACAATGAAGGAAACAACTCAAAAAAATCCTCTAATCATTATAACAACAATGAGAAACCCAAATTCTGGCAAAGAAACAAGAATGCTGGTAATGATGGTGTAGCTAAACCACATAATGCAAAACCAGTCTTTAATCTATCAGGAATTACACCCAAGACCAATAAAAACACCAATCAAAACAACAATCAAAACAATATTGAATCTAAACCACTGCCATATCGAACACCATCAAATCAAAGAATATTTACACCTTTGGGGTAGTCACTTGAATCAACATTAAAAGAGCTTCTTGTGGAAAAAATTATAACATTACCAAAGGCATGAGATTGGGAACCAAGAGTTAAACCTTCATGGTGGAATGATGCACATTATTGTGATTTTCACAGAAACAAAGGTCACAAAACAAATGATTGCATGCAACTAAAAAATTTGGTGCAATATTTAATAGATAGAAAGGAAATATCAATAGAAGGACCTCAAACAAATGTTGATCATGAGCATTCAAGAACCATTTACCTAACTATGAAAAAGGGGAGTCTTCTTCAACAAACACAAAAGGGAAAAATGTGAACTATGTATATGATTCTACCATTCTTCACATTGAGGTGGTTGGTAATCAAACTAATGACATTGAAATCAATGATGAACTAAACTTTGTTGCAGATGATAATCAAATTAATGACATCACAATTGGGCATGAACAAGACATTATTGTAGCTGAAGATTAAATCAATGACATCACTATCAAATCAAATCAAATCAATGATATTAAACAAGACATGACTACAACAAATAATCAGATTAATGTCATTAAAATCAGAGACAAACAAGACAACATGCTAGTAAACATGACCAAAAGAGCTTAGTCTAAGTATGTCTTGAAGGTAAGTACTTCTAAAACACCCGCTACCCCATCAAATGAAAATAACATTGTAGACCAATTACAAAAGATCCTAGCTCAAATATCCATTCTAGAACTTCTCAATATTTCACTAGCTCACAAGAATATTCTAGAAAAGGCTCTAGTGGACACTACAATACCTACCAATTTGGAAGTTTGTCAATTCCAAGCCATGGTGGGACATTTGACTACACCTCATTACCTATCATTCTCTAAAAATGATGATGCATCCCTTACTCATCCATACAACGCGACCCTTCACATTGAGGTCATCATCCATAAACATCGATTCATATGTGTTCTAATAGATGGAGGAGATGGTCTAAATATTTGTACTTTAAAGCTTGTTTGTGCACTAGGATTCTCATAAAATGCAATTGATGCTAGAAGAAAGATCACTATCAAAGCATATGATGATGAAGAAAGATCCTCCCAAGGACTAATTGTCTTACCAATTCAAGTGGGACTAATCCAAAAAGATATATTTTTCCAATTGGACAAATATTTAACATACAACATACTCTTGGGTCAACCTTGGATCCATGAGATGCAAGTAGTGCCATCAACGTATCATCAATGTTTGAAATTTCTTTTCAATGGACAAGAGATCACCATTTCAGCTGATTCCAACAATCCTCAATATTGCAACACTCTTAAGACGGTCCAAGATACTTTTGTACCACACAACAGGGAAGCTATCACTCCTAGTTCATCAAACAATGAAGGTCAAATCAGTTCTTTTTCAAATTAGTTTGAGAAAAAGGTTCAATCAAAAGATAAAGGTATTGGTGATTCTATTTCCTCTAACAATGAAAGTCAACTAAATTCTTTGTCAAAACTATTTGAGAAAAAAAATTAGTTGAAGGACAAAGGCATGGGTGAATATTCTTTTGAGCAATCCTTATACCTCTCACAACTGGTACCTTCTCCTAAGTCATATGGGTAGCCATCAACATCAAAACAACAATCCTCACAACCCATTACACTCTTTGATGGTAAGTTTGTAAAAGCAGGTACCCTAGTGGACGAATCTGAGGACAAGGACCTTTTAAATTGGTTATGCAAAGATGAAGAAGCATCACAAGAATCAAATTACAATGTTTAAAAGAACCATATGGTAAAGGGTTTACAATCCTAGAGAAGATGGGATATGATGGAAAAGGTCTTGTCGGCAAAAGAAAAGAAGGTATAGTGGAACCGATTCAACCTACCATGACCAACTCAAAGGATAAGACATGGCTAGAATACAAAGACGAGTCAAAAGAAGAAACCAAGTAGCATATTTGTGAGTGAATACTCCAATTGTGAGATAGTTCTGAAATAGATTCAAATGAATATGAATGGGACTCGCTCTCTGAAGAATCTTGTCAAGACAAAGAAATTGATGTAATACAAAAGTATGCACCCACACGTATGGAGGGACAAAGTTCAGGGTCTAGACCACTTGAAATTGGATCTCTACATATCGATGAATCTCGTGAAGATAATCATACATCAAGCGAGATAGATCATTCGGAAGAGAGTAACATCATAGACCTTGAAATTTCTATCGAACACTTTGACGATGTTGCCATCATGACAGTCACCCCTTTTGACCTTAACCAATCTAATGATTCTTTACCATTGGTACACCCCGAACTAATTGACTAGGAACAAACTAAGCTGCTTGATATCCCTACCTTTCCAAACAATGATGCCATTGTAAACTTCCTTTGTTTTGAAAATCTTGAAACAGGTTCCACCAGTGAATCTCATAACGAAGCTTCAGACAAGGGGAGTTCCAAATCTCTCAGCTGCAAAATGATGAATATCAAAAATTGATCTAATGGCGAAAACCATTTAATGGTAGTATTAGATCAAGAAAAAGTAAAAATAAAGAGTGTATCCAATGGTGAAAACTTCTCCAAGGCACCAAAGGATGGGATATTTGACACTCTTCCTAAGCACTATCATGAGAGATCTTCAGTATTGGTTGAGCCCACACAATCCATCAACATTGGTACAACTGAAATAGTGAAGACCCTACATCTAGCAACATCCATGATAGAGGAAGAGAAACCAAGCTTCACCAAATTATTTGAAGAGAGACATGTCAAATTTGTTTGGCCCTATGTTGACGTGCCAGGTATAGATCTAGAGCTTATAATGCATCATTTATCACTACCACCTGGGGTGAAGCTAGTGAAGCAAAAGTTGAGAAAAATGCATCCACACATCGCCCTCCTAGTGAAAGCAGAATTGAAGAAAATATTAGATGTAGGATTCATCTGACCTATTGATTATGCTGAATGGATCTTAAACATTGTATGAGTTTCTAAACTAGATAACAACATCATGATATGTACATATTTTAGGGATCTTAATAGGGCTTGTCTGAAAGATGACTTTCCTTTACCTAACATTGACATCATTGTGGACTTAACAACATGTCACACAATGCTATCACTCATGGACATATTTTTAGGCTATAATCAAATAAAAATTGCACTAGAGGACCAAGACAAAACCACTTTCACCTATCCATGGGGTACATTTTTTTGGAACGTCATGCCTTTTGGGTTAAAGAATGCAGGAGCCACTTATCAGCATGCAATGACCACAATCTCTCATGACATGATGCACACTTTCATGGAAGACTATGTGGATGACCTGTTAGCAAAATCATTCACTAGGGAAGGACATCTAGAAATCTTATATCTTTACCCGATTGGAGAAATTCAATGTGCGTTTAAACCCAAAGAAGTGTGTATTTGGAGTGACATCAGCTAAACTCTTAGGAAATATAGTCTCAGCTAAAGGCATTGAGGTAGATCCAGTGAAAGTTAAAGCCATCATGGAAATTCCTCCTCCTAAGAATACCATCCAACTTAGATCTCTGCAGGGAAGATTCCGATCTATCAAAAGGTTCATCGCACAATTGGAAAAAAAAAGTCACCCTTTTACCCACTTGCTACACAAGAATGTTTCTTTTAAATGGGATGAAAAATGTGAAGTTGCTTTCAATCAACTAAAACAATATCTGACAAGTCCACCTATCTTAGTACCACCAACAAATGGAAAACCACTCTTACTCTACATTGTAACTACAAAGGTATCTTTGGGAGGTTTGTTGGTGCAAGCAGATTCAACAGGAAAAGAAAGGGTGATCTATTACATCAACATGACCCTGAATGGCTATGAAATTAACTACACATTCATTGAAAAGGCCTGTTTAGTAGTAGTGTTTGCTACACAAAAATTGTGACATGCTAAATGTTAACACACACCATCAAACTGATAGCCAAAATAGATCCATTGAAATATCTACGTAGTAAAGCCAATTTAACTGGAAGAATAGAAAGGTGGGTAATGATATTGAGCGAATTTGACATTTAGTACATGGATAGAAAATCAATCAAGGGCCAAGTGATAGCCGACTAGCTAGTTGAAGCACTATTACAAGATGACCATCCCATGCACATCGAATTTCCAAATGCAGATGTTCTTACAATGTCAACACAATAGTGGATGCTATACTTTGATGGATCTTACATGCAACATGGATCAAGTGCTGGAATTCTATTTGTCACCCCTCAGGGACACACCATTCCAAAATCCTACAGGTTGATGTTTCCTTGCACTAACACAACTGAGTATGAAGCATTAATCATTGGTATCAAGGTAGCAGTGGAATGAAAAACTACAGAGTTACAGGTTTATGGAAATTCTCAGCTAGTCATAAATTAGATTAATGATAATTATTAGACAACAGATGACAAGTTGGTGCCGTACAAAATAATGGTAGATGACTTCAAGAAGTACTTTGTTGAAATTAAGTTTGAAAAAATTCGTAGGGTGGACAACAAAGCAACAAATTCCATGGAAACCATTACCTCTCTTCTACAGATACTAGAAAAATGAGCTTGTTATGAATTCATGGTGGAACATCTGTTTAACCTCGCCTATGGTAACCTTGAATCCCAAGTCGTATGCCATATAGTCAAAGCTGAGGCTTCAATCTATGAGAAGATCTACACCTATATGAGAGACAATACCCTACCACTTGATCTATCCTGAAACCAAAAACGTAACTTCATCCAACAAGCAGCGTGACATACCTTGATAGCCGATACTCTTTATCGACGAGGTCTTGATGGTACTCTCCTTTGGTGTCTTGAAGGTACTAAATCTAAAATAACTTTACAAGAGGTTCATGAAGGTATCTGTGGCACTCATTCAAGTGGTCTTACTCCTGCTAAGAAACTCCTACGATTGGGGTATTACTGGCCAAACATGGAGAAAGAGTCTTGAATTTTTCAAGAAGTGGAAGAAATGTCAAGTCCATGGAAACCTCATACATGCACCAACATAGAAACTACAACCATTCACATCAACTTGGCCTTTCTATCAATGGGGACTTGATCTTGTGGGAAAAATTCATCCATCTTCCTCCAATGGGCACAAATTCATAATCATAGCCACAAAGTATTTCACAAAGTGGATTGAATTTGTTCCTTTGACCACCATCACTGGAAAACAAATTGCCTCTTTCATCCTGAATTACATTATCTGTTGGTATGGCATCCCCGATTCCATTGTCACTGACAATGGTAGACCTTTCAAAAATCAAGATGTTCAAGTACTTTGTGAAAAATTCCACATACAACACCGATTCTCCACACCATACTACCCTCAAGGAAATGGCCAAGCAGAAGCATCAAACAAAACCATCTTGAAAATCTTGAAGAAAACCGTCAATGATGTTGGACGTGACTGACACGTTCAACTAAACCCTACTTTGTGGGCATACCGTACGAGAATTCACACCTCGATAGGAGCCACACCATATGATCTTGTCTACGGATTAGAAGCCATTTTACCAATCGAGGTTGAGCTACCTTCCCTATGGGTGTCTTTGAAGGGAATCATTTCAGAGGAAGATTATAGAGTATCTAGGCTACAAGAGTTGGAACTGTTGGATGAGCATCGTCAGCATGCAGTTGATCACTTGAAAGCCTATCAACAAAGAATGTCTAGAAGCTATAACCACAAGGTCAAACCAAGAACATTTCAGGTAGGTGACTTGGTCCTAAAAGAAAATCGTCATAATCAACAGGATAGGGAAAATAAAGGAAAATTTGAACCAAATTGGCTAGGTCCTTTTGTCATTGTATCAATCTTTGGATCCAAAGCATATCAGTTTTCTACACTTGAAGGGGACCTATTTGAAGAACCCATCAATAGCATTCATCTTAAGAATTTCTACACCTAACTCATCTAGTGCATGGTAAAAAAGTAGAAAAATACAAAAAAAATCTGAAAAAGTCAAAAAATAAAATAAAAATAAAAATAATCAAAAAATACAAAAAAAGTAAAAAGAGAGAAAATACAAAAAAGGTGAAAAATAAAAAAAATTGTTACCTTGATGAAAACCTAGTAAACAAATGTCTTGGTAACAACAAAAAAATCATATAATCTGAAAAAGTGCACTAAAAACAAGTAGTGAAAACTTGGCAACAAGCACTATTTTTGATAGATTAGCTTTTCCGTCTATTGTCACATGGGTTTTCCATCCATTTTTTTCCATCAATATTCTTGATCATTAGAAGAGTCTCATGTACACATCTGGGCGTTGTGGTCATGTCTCATCCTAGCTTGGTTATCATTGTGCATATCCATAATAAATGGTTGGTTTCTCACTGAGGAAAAATATTGAACTCACTGGGGGGCAACCTACTTTGAGCTTAACACAACAGATAAACAATAGTCAGAAAACAAAACAAACACAACAATCACGATAAAAACTCAACATTAAACATTGATCACAAAATTTAAACATTAACCATCCAAATCAACAATAAAATTAGTCAAAACGAATCTAATTGGATGATACTCATTTGAAGCATGGTTTTATCACTTTGACATGAATGTTCAATTGTTGTATTTTGATTTTTGTTATCATTTATCTGGAGCAACTCAATGATGTCATGAACTAGAGGAGCTAGGAAGGAGAATGATATTTTCCTTGTTTGTTGTTTGTGAGTTAATCATTACTACTGTGTAAATTGTTGCGAGACATGCTCTACAAAGTATCATTGATGACATTTCGATTTTGCATAGGAAAACAATTAACTCTTGTCTATTTTACGCAAGCAATACTCAGGTCATCTTGGTTCAATTATGCCTAGATGCTTGTATTAACTTGCAATATCAGAAATCCATGGAACTTGTACTTAGGTCATCATGGTCTAATTATACCATCGATGTTTGTACTAAATTTCAACATATTAAAGGCTCAATGATGATACAAGGCACACAAAATTGGCTGACAAAATGACAACTTTGCATATTTAGTTTTGCATGGTTAAGATAGATTGCATCCTTATTAGTTTTGCATCTACATTATAGATTTTTCCAAGGCTAGCAAAATTTCAAAATGATTTTATCTCTCTCATCATTGGATTGAGTACATTTGACATTAACAAAAACACAATCATTTACATATAGTTGCATAAGCATATCATACATTAGAAAGCATTATCATATCATACATCCATCCATGCATTAGATCATATACTTGCATTCAAAAAATACAAAAAAAAAAGGTGCATTACATCTCATTTGCATAATAAAATTTATCTCATATAGCATAAAAGCATCATGCGTAAAGTCATATAGAACCATAATCCATGCACAATAATTTCATCATTGCATCCACACATAATCATGTCATAATCATATAAGAATCATATAAAAACATACACATCATAGAGAGAAAAATTCAAATGCATCCATCATAGGCATCCATCATGCAAGCATATAGACAACACATGTAGATCAATAAGTATCAACTGCATCTCACATATAATCTCAAAAAAAAATGTCAAGTGTATAATAATATTGTAAAACATGGAGAGGTACATCATCAAAATGGCAGAATATCATAATGTCTCTAACTGAACAAGTGTATACATCATCAAGTCTCAAATACATCAAAGGCGAACATTGGAGCTATGTGCTACTCCCCCTAGACAGTGCTGGCCCCATTGCACCTCCTACTGCACCACTTGATGGTCCTACACCTGGATCCCTAGGAGGTAGCCTAGTCACACCTCTACTCATCGTCCATGAATGAATACGCCCTGATCTAGCACTAGCAGATGCTGCATAACTAACATGTTGCTTTGTAGGCACTAGCTCATGATATCATAGCTTGTAATACTTAGCCCCCCTGGAGGAATTCGGTACCTCTTTGAGCATATCTGTTGTACTAGTCGCATCGGAAACTCGCTATAGCCTCGCTAATAAGGCCTCCACATGCTTGCATCTTTGCCTCAGGGTATCCCTCTTTGCTATGAGAGTGGCAATCTGCGCCTGTGCCTGTGCTTGTGCCTGAGCCTATGCCTGTAGAGTCTATACCTATGTCTATAAACCAGCTATCTAAGTTTGCTGCTGATGGGAGGGTAACTGAATCTGAATCTACTATGGTTTTGCAGACACCGCAGATCTCCTCCTTTGAGCCTCTCACATCCAGTACTGGCCCACGACCTCCATCTCCCCCATCTCCATCACCTCCATCATCACCATCTCCACCACCTCCATCACCCCCATCTCCTCCATCACCACCACCCCCCTCCTCATCTCCATCTCCTTCATCTCTCCTTTGTCCAGGTGCATGAGGTGCTACCCTCTCATCATCATCCATGGCTGGAACCGGCTCCTTTGGGTTGGATATCCTCGAAAAGGATGTGTAAAGAAGTATTGGGCATAATAATCTATCATCAGCACATTGACGATCTTTGGATGGTAATTCCATATTCGGGGCTGTAAACCAAAGTATTCCTGATAGATTGCATCATATGATAGAGCGGGTCCCCGCTTTGGAATATCCTATCGACGTCAAACATACAATACCACTCCCTGGGGAATCACTTGAGCTTTGTCATACTGTCAGAGCACCCTCATAACTAGGAATCTCTCAATCACATATGGTGTACACCCAATCAAGTATTTAGAACTGAAAACAAATGACATCTCAATATTGTCCTCTAGCCACTGGTCACATTCTAAATATGGCCTCCATGTAACTGTCTCCAAATCATCCAACACATGCCACCAGTACTCTAATTTTCCCAGCTTATGCTAGAAAATTGGACCTATGTATCCAAACACATAGGTCCTCACAACAGGATGATATCTGTCTACAACAAGCTGCGTGACAACTATGTGCTTCCACACCCAAATCTATAGCAATGTAACCCCAACTGATAGACTAGCCGCTCTAAGGTATACTACCTGATGAAGATCGTGATACAAATGAGTAAGCATGCAAGATCCCCAAGAAAATATGATCCCCTATGTAATCATGCTCTCTAGAATCTGACCCTAGCCAACTAAGAGTCTCTTTGACCTACGGTCGAGACATAGAATACCTCCAATGAATCCAATTAAAACAAAAGGTAGTGGCTGATATAATGCAACCATCTCTTACCATGGGATCTCATACCCGATAACCTCATCATAATGGAATATCCTCCTCAATGCATCAGTCCCTCCCTGCTCTATGTGGTCATAAACCACCAGCTCGTCGACAACTAGAATCCCAAGGATATGATATACATCCTCTGGTGTGACTGTCATCTCACCAGTGGCCAAGTGAAAGGTGTTGTGGTTAGTGTGCCACCTCTCATCCAAGGTAGTCAGAAGTGCCATGCTGATCCTATACTAGGGCATATCAATCAGAGAAGTCAACCTGCATCACCCAATCAAATCTAAATTAGCCTGCACTAGCTGTGGAATCATGTCCCAAGTCTTCGGAAATCACTCCTGAGACTAGAGAATCATAAAATCCTCCTATAATCATAACATATCACAAATTAGCAGTTTATCAAACAACCTATCAATTAATCTAATCAACTCCAATGAGATTTTGATCAAATCTCGTGAGCGTCTATAATTGATCCTCACCTATCATGAGGTCAATCATCATTATCCTATCTAGGTCTATATTTTGGTGAGCATTGTTGCTTGCAGTTTTGGAAAATGGTTTGTAGATATTGGGAGCACGTACTCTCGAGATTTCACGTATCCAATGCTCATATAGAAAGTTTTTGTCTTTTGGTTTGAAGTCTATTCTTGGCCAACTTCCTTGGTGAATTGTACAAAGGTGAAAAATAGTTTTATTATGCAAATATATGTGCGACCTATTTTAGGTCTATGCCGACTTGTTGAAGCGTGTGGGTTATCTTTTTCGAAGCTTCAGGGTGACAGATAATATTTTTGGTAAATATGAAGTGCATCTAATTAGATCGACCTAATTGATGCTTGTGAAGAAGATTGGGTATATATAACAGATAGTTTTTTGAAGAAAGTGTATGTGATTTTGTGCGAAGAAGTGAAGTAGTGCCAACATGATGAAATGTGTTAAGTTTGTTTATTGAGCTTTATTTGGAACTGAATCTGCACTTATTACGTGTACTCTGTTAGTTCATTTTCTAGCTAAAAGCCATTCAATCGTTGTAATATTGTAGGCAGTGAGCCTTTGTTTCTGGACAGTGAGTCCTGGCAGTGAGCCACCCATTTTTTAATATTTTATAACTAGTTATATAATATTGTGAGCTAACACTCACCGTGGTTTTTCCCATTTTGGGTTTTCCATGTAAAAACCTTGGTGTTCTTGTGTTCTCTTATTTCATGTTCTGTTAATGCTTTTATTTATTTCTGCTATTGTTCGCATTAGAATAATTGGATGGTATCTGATTAGAAATTTTAAGAAGATATTGACTCACCCCCCCTCTCAGTAACTTGGATCTTTAACAATTGGTATTAGAGCACGGTTCCTCTGGTTAAGCCTAACAACTTGAGGGAGATCCTAAAGATGGAAGAAATGAATGACAAAGGGGAGCTCTGGACTGATCTTGAGGATCTTGATAAAGTTGAAAGAGAAAATAGAGATCTGAAAGATAATCTTGAAGAAGCAATTGAAAAAATTCAAAGATAGGCATAAGGAAGTAACTGATCAGTTAAAAAAGGCTAATGAAGATATTGCTGGTTTTAAAGTTCAAGTGGAAGAGAAGAAAATAATTGAAGAGTGTTTGAACAAGTTGGTACAAAGTAAGTCTAAAGATTGAACCAAGCTCGAACAAGAAATTGTGAATTTGAAAGTGGATCTGGAGAAGGTGAAACTATGTGAAAACAATTTCAAATCCAACTCAGAAAGGCTTGATGAATTAATTGCAGGATAAAAACCAAGCAAAGACAAAGGTGGTCTGGGAAATGATGCCAGTGAAAGCTCTAAAACTAAGAATAATCAAAATAATCCAGATAAAGGAAAGCAAAAAGGAAATTCAAGAGACTCTACTAGGAGACCTCTGGTGAGACAACCCAATGCACAAAGGTACCCTTCTTTTAATGGCACTTATTTTTCATGCAATAAGTTTGGTCATAGGGAAATTGAATGTAGAAGTAGGATGAATCAATTCCCTGGTCCTTTCTCTGGTCAATGTTTTGCATATAAAAGATTTGGACATAGGGCAAGTGAATGCAGAACCATGATGATGAATTAGTTTAATGAAAGAAGAATGAGTCAATCTTTCAATGGCTATTGCTATACCTGCAACATGTATGGACATAAAGATAATCAGTGCAAAACAAGAAGTCAATCTAACCAAAGGAATAATGTCTGCTATAACTTCAACAAACTAGGACATGTTTCAAGAGTCTGCAGAAGCAAGAAGAGTAAGGAAATAGATCCGGTAGAAAAGAATGAATCTGTGAAGAAGGTTGAAAAAGATGAGATTAAGAAAGAGATGAGAAAGATTTGGAGAAAGAAAGAAGAACCAAAGACAACGAATGAGTCTATTCCCTCATCCGGTAATTAGACCTAGCAAGGTCATAGGGGGACTTTTATTAAAAAATTGTAAGAACCCCTTGGATAAAGGGTGTGTCAGAGGCTAGCACGAAGAAGAGAGGTGAAGTTTGAGTTTTTAGAGGTTCTAGAAAAGGAACCGGTAGAAAATATGAAGATATGGTTCTTTGTGGAGCAAGTTAGGGTTTATCTGCGTAAGAGAAAAGAGTTTTTAGCAGCTTTTTGGAGTCTGCTACAATAAATGCGATTTAGGGAAAATTGTCATTTTATAAAGAAAATGATCAAGGCATTTAGTTCATTCATGCATTTGAAGAATTGGAGAAATTTTGGAGCATTCCTGAAGATAATTAGAGTTTGAGCTGTGGAAACCCTAGCTACAGTTCTGTGTACAAAAAAGGGTACTTATAATTCATGAGTTGTGTTTTGGTGAATTTGCTTAAATTCAATACCAGTAGAATGGAAACTCCTGTAGTTGTGAAAGTATCGTAGAGGCCGAGGACCTCTTACAAAAAATACTCTTCAAAATTCTTTGAAGATGATTCCATGGGCACATTTTCATCAATTCCACACAGCGTAATGCCGACATAGGATACTAGGATCATGATTAGAGTTAAGTTTGAGGAGTATAACCATGTAAAGTTGATTGACTTCTGGAAAAAAGAGCTTACTGGTGATGATTTCAGGGTAAAACCTGAGTATTCGAATGTGGTTGATAAAAGGTTGGATGTCTAGAACAATTTCCCCAATTTCAACTACGATGACAAATTTGTGAAGATAGTCTTGAGCATAATTCGCGATAAATCTCTCTGGATTGATAGGCCACACTTGATAACGAAAGAAGCGATTAGGGCTGTAACTGGTCTTTGGGATAAAGGAACAATACTTGTGTTAAAATCTATAGAGAACGAGGTAGTTACAAAACTCACTAGAGCAACATTTGACAAAAGAAGCCTAGGAACAAAGACTATTACCAATCCAGTAGTGAAGTATGCATCTCTCATGATAGGTCACAAGATATATTTCACAGATAGGGAGAATTCTGTTTCGGCCACAAAAATCTATATTGGCTATGATATGGTAGTGAAAGGTGCAGATTATGATCTTTGCAAGCTTCTTCAATTGCAATTGTTAGAAAACATAAAGCAAACAAAGGAAAATAATTATGCCTTTAAGTTTGCTTCGTTGATCATAAGTTTATTGTTTTACTTCATGAAGAGGCTTCTGGAAAAAAGTGAATAAGTATTCTGGAACCCATCCAGACTAGTGGGACATCAAATTTTTGATCACATGCATAATCTTGGAAATTTGAACGCTCAAGAGGGTGCCCTGACAACTTTTGTTGCAATATTTAAAAGGAATATGAATGAAAGGGATAGAATTTTGAGGAAAATTGTGAAGTATAAGCATGACATCATATTTCATGTCTCCATTGATGAATGCATGATTGAGGTTGTAGAACCTCGAACTATCTAGATTCAGCCTCTTCGATATGAGATAATAGAAGAAGTTGAAGGCTATGTGTAGATGTTGCTAAAGAATCCAAAGGACCCCAATGAACCTAGAATTGGGACATATGTAGAGAAGTCTATGGAAATTCATATGGAACAATAGAAGCCTAAGATTAGGAAGAAAGTGGAGAAAACACTTAAAGATGTTGGTTTTACTGATGGGGATATTTCCCTTGGAAGGGCTAAGGCAGCACAAAGAGAGGCATAATCATTTGGTTTGAGAAGATCTGGTAGAAATACCTCTGCAAAATCCTCTGCAACCCTTGCAGCTGTGACTGAGCCCGGTAAAGATGATAAAGGTAAAGGTCTTGTTTCCTCTGAACCAACTACTAGATTTGGGAAGAGGAAAGAGACTCCTTTGATCACCCCTGCTAAGAGAGGAAGGAAAGAGAAGGAAATGAGAGAGAAGAATATGAGTGTTACAGATGATCAAGATGATGATGAAGAAGATCCTGGCACAAAGCTTGTAAGGAGAAAAAGAGGAGGTTTACCCTCCAGTGAAGGTGCATCCACAGATGTTGTTGGTTCTAAAAGAGTAGACATTATGTCATCATTTGAAGATGAAGAAGAGAATGAGTACGGTATACATGTGCACACCGAGCCTAAATCAAAGAAGGCCAAGGTAGCTGATGAAACCTTTGCCGACCAGAAAGATGAACAAGATATTCTAGTAAGTTTTGGTCCCCAGTATAAACTTGATCCAACTCTTAATACTTTTTTGACTTTTGAAAACATGCTTCAACCCACAACTCAATACTATGATGATGTCGGAAAAGAAGATAAGAAAACACTGCTTTTAGTTGTTATTGAGTATGTCATTGTCTTAGAGGTAAAATGGGATAACATAAAGAAAGATGTTCCTAAAAGCATGTGGGATGATCTAATGAAAAGAAGATCTGAGGTTGTTGTGTTTGAAGAAAATATTAGAAATGCAACATATAATAAGATTGGGTCTTCCTTGACCCCTGATGATCTGGAATCCCTGAAGAAGATCTGTGCTGAAATGTTTCAGATGAAGGGTAGGGTAAATATGTTGATGACAAGAAAAAATAAGCTGACAAGGAAAGTGAGGAAGGAAACAACTCAAATTATCCGGGAGACAGCAGAAAAGTATGGTATGCTCAAAACCGGTGATGATGTTGTTGCTGAAAATGCTGAGGAAAATGTTCCTTTGGAAATAGGTAATCAAAATATTTCTGATGTTGAAATTAATATTGGTAGAAGCTATTGAGAAGAATGAAGGAGAAGATGAGCCTGAGATGCATAATGATGCTCCTCTGGAGCATACTAAAGAAGAAAAAGGTGAAAAATGGAAAAGTAATGAGGAAGAAAACAATGGCAATGCTAAAGATGATGGTCAGGGCAATAAAGAAGGACAAGATAATCTAGAAGAAGGGAAGAATAAAGATGAAAAAGATGGAAACAAGGAAGAGAACAATAATGATAAATATGATAAATATGAAGATGAAAAGGATGAAAAGAAAGAGGAAGAAGAATAAGAGGTAGTATAGGAAGTTAAAGAAAAAGAAAAAGGAGAGGAAGAAAAGATAGTTGAGAAATCCTCCGAGAAAAATGAAGAAGAAAAAAAAATTGTAAAATTTCTGAACCATCCAAGTGATTCGTCTTCTAGTTGTGATGTACTAAAAATTTTGCTATCTAAGCATATTAGATTTCAACCGATTATTCCTTAGGAACTTTTGAAACTCCCTTTGATTGAAGGCTATGTTGATGTGGAAAATATGTCTCATGTACATAAAGTTGTGTTGGGTGATGCTATGCAATCATCCGAAAGAAAATAAATTCTTGAGACACATCAAAAGGTAATGAAACTGATAGAAGATGCTCTAAAAGCATTATAGGAAGCTATGCTCAGTGCATCCATTGATACATCTCTTGCCCTTGTTGAAAATATGAGATTATTTTTATACTCCTTCAAGGAGTATTCCTCTGGACTTAATGAAAAGACAAGACAAGAGATAGAAGAAAACTTGGCAGAGAAAAGGCTATTGACCTTGCATGACAGATATGCTCTTCCACATTCTTGTGTCAAAAGGAGTTTGGAAGGGATCAAATTTTGTGAATTTGAAGTAGATGTTGTTCTATCCTACTGCTTGAAGTGGCCAGATGCCACTTAGAATATCAAGATTGTCATCGACTCCATTGAGTCCCAGTTGTCTACTATTTCTGCTACTTATAGTGTATCTAAAGATAAAGACAAATCAATCTGGAAGGCCATCATTACACAGAGAAAATTTCTTTTCCTTGTAGAAACAAAAAGAAGAAATCATCAAAAAATTCAGTCTATTGAGTGATATTGTAAGAATGGAATATACTCTAGTTGGAGAAGCTCTGACATGCGCTAAAAGGATTGAGAAGATAGACTTGATCCCTGATACTCTAGATGGTGCTGAAGAAGTTTTGATAGAATTGGAATCTCTGAACAAGATGTTGGCTACAGCAAAGGAAGGCTAGGAAAAAGGAAAAATAGTCTGGGAAGGTATTCTGAAGGAACTTCAAGGCTCATCATCTTCTAGTTGATAAATGGCTCTTTGTTTTCTTTGATTTAATCTTTTCAGTTGTTTTTGGCACACCCTTTGTCCTTGATGTCAAAGGGGGAGTGAAGTGGTTAATTGTTAGTGTTAGGGGGAGAAATTTTGTAAGTAGAGAACTCTATAAATATTCTTTTTGGTTTTGGAACATGTTGCCATCAATGACAAAGGGGGAGATTGTTGGAAAAATGAAGAACACCTCATTTTGTTACTTTTTGTTTGTCATTGATGTCACCATGATATATGAGTTGCAACTGCTAGATCAAGACTACAGTTACTTTGGTATTCTAGTCTAGTATCTGAACTGGTATTTTGCTGAAATCCTCTGGTCTTTTGATTCACATTTGTTTTCTAGTGAGCATTGTTTCTGACAATTTTGGAAAATGGTTTGCAGATATTGGGAGCACATACTCTCAAGATTTCACGTATCCGGTGCTCGTATAGAATGTTTTTTTCTTTTGGTTTGAAGTCTATTCTTGGTCGACTTCCTTGGTGAATTATGCAAAGGTGAAAAATAGTTTTGTTATGTGGATATATGTGTGACCTATTTTAGGTCTATGTCGACTTGTTGAAGCATGTGGGTTATCTTTTTCGAAGCTTAAGGTTGACAAATAATATTTTTGGTAAATATGAAGTGCATCTAATTAAGCCGACCTAATTGATGCTTGTGAAGAAGATTGGGTATATATAACAGACAGTTTTTGAAGAAAGTGTATGTGATTTTATGCGAAGAAGTGAAGTAGTGCAAACATGATGAAATGTGTTAAGTCTGTCTATTAAGCTTTATTTGGAACTGAATCTACACTTATTAGGTGTACTCTATCAATTCATTTTCTAGCTGAAAGCCATTCAATCGTTGTAATTCTTTAGGTAGTGAGCCTTTTTTTGGGCAGTGAGTCTTGGCAGTGAGCCACCCATTTTTTAATATTATATAACCGGTTATATAATATTGTGAGCTAACACTTACCATGGTTTTTCCCATTTTGGATTTTCCATATAAAAATCCTGGTGTTCTTGTGTTCTCTGATTTCATGTTTTGTTAATGCTTTTATTTATTTCTGCTATTGTTTGCATTGGAATAATTGGATGGTATCTGATTAGAAAATTTAAGAAGATACTGATTCACCCCCCTCTTAGTATCTTGGATCTTTAACATGATGTAGTTGATATAGATTTTTTTGTATCAATGTTTGATAAAAGATATATCTGATGGGGAATATCTTATTCGTCAAAATGTGTCATGTGCTCATGATTTTGGATAGCTACTTAAAAATGTTTTGACCACTTTTATTTTTCCTTAGAAAGTATTTATATCATGAAATTAGCTAGAAGACATAGATTAGGATTTATTCTAAAAGCAAGATGTAAGGACATGCCCATGGTGTCTAGCAATGTACAAGATGCTATGAGTGGATGAATAGATAGATAAAAGATGCCAAGGACTATGTTGTTCAAATAGAGGATGATTGTTAGGATAGTGCATGATGGATCAAATGATGTTGGATTGCTTGGAAAGTGTTGGATGTAGGTGATGGTAGTACATAGGATAAGACATGATCAATGGTAATAACCATATCAAGATATTTTCAAGAGCACGTTTGAAAATACATCCCTAAGTTTTGTCAAGATCAAGATGAAGATAGATGAAAATGGATTGTGGATTTATTATGAATGAGGTGAAGAGGAGGTTGGATTTATTATGAATGAGATAAGATGCTTCCACTTGGAATGACACATGTAGATGCTCAATTCTACACATGACACATGTTTTCCAGGTTTTCATCAAGGTACTTTCCCAAAGCGCCACCAAAGTGGTTTTCACTAAAGGATGATTTTTCTCTTTACTATTCTTATCCTTTTTTCTTTTTTTTTATGAATTTTTAGGATTGATTACTTGATTATGTCGAATCACCCATAGGTTTTGATATAGATATTGTTGTCATATTGTGCCAATGATGTCCTTCCTAGAGGAGTTGCTTTTCCAAGATGTGGGTGCTTGAATAGAAACCCTGAATGTTTTTATTTTCCTTGTTGACACCTAAGTTAACCTTATCTAGATGCACATATCGCAATAGAGTTCCCTTATAGTCCTTATGATAAAGATTTGTTGCAAAGAAAAGGTTAATGCGAGAGTTGAATATTCTATGTTTTATGATGGAAGGTGGATTTTGATTAGGGATATGAGATGAGGATGGATTAGTCAATAGTTTATATACTAGATCATTGATTCTCCAAACGTGGGATGATGAGCAAAAAAAGGTGCATATAAAATTTTGATCAAAATTAGGACCAACTTCTTCATATACTTTGTATGTCGCTCTTGAAACTTTCTTTTGCATTGATGGATGGAATTCCCTTTTTGATTTTTCCCCATAGTTTCTTTGACTAATGGAGTTTGATAGGGATTGTTTACTTTATTTTCCTTTGGGATCCATTTGAATTTTATATGTCTATTTTGATTTGTTGATTCTTTTTCTTCAATGATGTGCTCTTTTCCTTTACAAGTATTTTCTTCTTGCAAGCCCCAATCAATAGGTGGAAAGATACGAGGATGATGATTCATGACATGGATGGTTGAATTGTTAGTAATAGGTTCATCATAAGAACTCTTCATGACTCCCATGTTGATGTTTGCATTAGATAAATTTTCCCCTGATATTATGGAGGTATCATTAGCATGTTTAGATTCTTTGATCTATGAATAATCAATACCTTGATGCTTATTATTTTCAATAATCTACACTGGTTCTAGGATACCCTATTCATGTAGGCCTAACCCTTTTCCCTAATAGTGCATCCACTGATAAATTTTGTTTGCAACTAAATAGGATTTGTCTTGGAAATAAGGTGCTAAAACTTCTTTGTTCTGCTAGGAACCTTCAAAGGTGATAGTTTCTTCATTGGTAAGATGGATTGCCTTGAAAAAGGTAAGTGATCCAAGTTTCCAAGTCTTAGGTGATTTAATATGCTAGATATATCCATGATCAATGTATTCGATCTGAGTTTGGGATGCATTAGATTTTGATTGTTTTTCAAGAGATGTTGATGATTCATAGTTGATGCAAAAACCTTCTTCATGATCAATTTTTGAAATGTCACTATGAAGTTTTATGGATTTTACTATGCCTTGATTATTTGTAAGGATGTCAAAAGTAGGAGACTCTTGTTTTGGAAGAAGATCATCTATGTGTCCCATGGAAGCAAGTGTCTCATGGGTATATGTAGGAGTGTTTGGTGTATGGATATAGTATTCTTTTGGAAAATCCTGTATGGCTTGGAAGATACTTATTAAGTCATTGTAGTATTTTGGAGATATAGATTCTTGATCTTGATTTATTTTAGAGTTATCTTTGTTATTCTTTGGATTATGTTCTTGACATAGATCAATTTCAAAGAATGGATTGCTTGAAAAGGGCTCTTAGATGTATTAAAAATGTGGATATGTGGGTGATAGCTCTTGGCTTGGATTTTCTTCATTAGGTATGAGTATTGGATTAAGGATATCTTGATCATAAAGTGAATTTGAATCAAGTGTTGGATTAAGGATCTCTTCAATACGTGCCACCATGGGGTCAAATGATGTTAATATGTCTTGAAATGGATCATTGCTAGACACTAGTGAAGGATTTTGATCATGATTTGGACAAGACTCTTGATATATGTTGGATTTCTCATTATGTGAGGTAGAATCCTCATCAATGTGATTATTTGTAGATAAATCTTGAAGGTTATCCTCAATAGTGATTGCACCTTGATCAACAAGGTATTGTATGAGATTTTTAAGTTTCATGCAATTTGAAATTTCATGACCTTTTGTACTATGACATTAGAAATAAGCATTGTCATCATAACATGAAGGTTCGAAGATAGGTTTGTAATCACCTTGTGATTTTAGAAGATTGATAATTTTGGATTGGACTAACTTGTCTAACACAAATTCGATTGGCTCCCCTCAAGGAGTGTACTCATGTTTGGTTGTGTTGTTGTATTGTAATGTGTTGAGGGGAGGACTCATGTTTTTATTGTTTGGTTGATAGATTTGAAAGGTTTGACATTGATTAAAATCTAACATTTGACAAGGTGTTGTAAAGTATTGATTAGGGATACCCATAGTTGTTAAGTCATAAGTAGGATATGATGACCACATGTAGGGATGAAATATAAGTGGATTTGGAAAATAAATTGACATTGATATGTTTCTTTGATTTCAATAATTAGTTTTGCAAAGACACCTAAGTGATATTGGACCAACATTTAGATGATAAGTTGTTTGGATGAATAAAGGATGCGAAACCTTGAAGTTTGGACAAAGTTTTTTTTGGATAAAATCTCTTGTTTAAGATGGATTTTAGGGATGATCCTTAATTGTACTAGATAAATGAGTCCAAGCTAAGGAGGATAATAATGAAATTCACAAACTTTGGCATTTGACTAATGACTCCAAAGCTAGTTAACCCACAATTTTTTGAAACTAGTTCAACTAAGCACTTGAAAGAAGACACATTTTCAAGTAACTTGCTAAACTAGGAGATGGTGGTAGAGATTTGAACCAAAAGTGAGCTATGTCAATTTCTAGGTTGTTGTTTTTGAATGGATTAGTTTGTTGTTTGCAATGGGGTTGAATTAATCTAATGATGACTGAAGTTGTTTAGAAAATTTCAATGTGAGCTAGTGATGTGGGATGAAGATGGAAATATGGAGTTTGCTACTATTTTGAATGATTGGAATGACTAAAATTTTATTTTGCATGAATCTCATATTTTCCATTGTTTGTTGGTCAAAATTAAAACTCTAAGAAAAATATTAGGTTTTATGTTTTTTATTGATAGTCAAAGGCATTGAGATGTAGACAAAGGTGCCAAACTATTTTCTACAAAGGCATCGAAATGCTTGCAAAGGCACTTAGATACAATAGAAGCATAAAAATATTGAATCAAAGGTGTTGAGATGCAAAATTCCTATTTTAATCTGAAATAAAGGTGTTGAGATGTATAAAAGCATTGAGATGCAAACAGAGGTGTTGTTTTGATAAAAAAAAGCATCAATTTGCATACAAAGGCATCACACTATGATAATCAAAGTGGTGATTTTCTTAGAGGTTGAATTTTTGTAAGTTTTTCCTAGGGTTTTGATTTTTGAAGTCTATTTTTTGTTTAATTGGTTAGAAAATGATAGAAAATAGCAAAAATAACATTTAGGATTGATTCAATTGGATGTTTGGAAGATTTTCACGTGTCTTCTTCAACAAGACCATGCTAATTGGTATCATGGGTAGATTTACAATAAAGAAACACCATAGATATACATCCTAATTTAGTGGAAGATTAGGATTATTAGCTTAGAGTAGGCCCACTCATAGAATACCAACGAATGAATGGGTGACTAGAGTATGCCAAGGTCATGTACCACCTTGACACCTCTCACCTTGAAAGGAAAAGGTCCTAACAAGGAATAAATTTCACCTCAACAAAGGTTAGTACATAGCAGGTAACTTCATATATTGATACATGTACGTTGCACCACTTTAAGCTGACGGTTTACAAATGGCTCTTAGGCTTCTAGATTTTACAAGTTCATAGTAGGGATCTGCCATGAATAGAGAGATCATATGATATGCTCGAGTTGAGAGGGGTATCCTCTCTACTCATCACCTCCTTGTCTCAACGGATCAAGGGTCATGGGGCTTGGCTTGAAGGATGCAAGCCACTCTTTGGGGTACAAATTTTGTTCTCCCTCCTTTATGTAGCCCACTGAGAAACATTCTTGAGATCGAAACTTGGGCTGATGAGACCCCCAAGCAAGTATGCTACTTGAAAAAAAAAAAATAGTGTTGTTTTTTATCCCCAAGATCATTCTTAGGATTCACAAGGGGAGAGCATACACAACACTATACCTTAAGGTGTACAAAAATATTATAAATGAATGTTGTTTTTGATTTTCAAGGTCACACTAGTTGCAAGGAAAGAGAATACATACACATCCACTTACCAAACGAATCAAACAATTCATTTAATTGCACTAAAATCAAATGTGAGATTTATCTTGTTCAATTTTAGGCACATCGAAATAAAATAAGATTTGCATGTTCAATTTTAAACCCAAAACTAAGTGTGAAAGTTGTTGGTTTATTTTAAGTACACCAAGGGAAAATGATTTTTTTTTGTTCATTTTTAATGCACCAATTGAAGTGTGAAGATGAATTTTAAGTGCACCAAGGGAAAATGAGATTTTTGTTGTTCATTTTTAAATGTACCAATTGAAATGTGAGACATATTTAAGTGCACCAAATGTAAATGCGAGTCCTAGATTAAATAAAAAAACTACAACAAAAAATGTTAGAGTTTTGAATTCTAATCTTCCTCCATTGATCACCACATGATGCAAACTATTAGATAAAATAAAGAAAATTAGAAGATTGTTAAAGGTTAGTCAAAGTAAGGAATTCAAAATTGAATTGCAAACCTTAACAAACAAAAGTACTCTTTACCTGACAAAGGCATGGAAATTTGGATAAAGGCACCACATTGTTAGTCTGTAAAGGTGCCGACCTTTTGCAAAGGAATTGGACTTTCCTACAAGAAAATAAAGAGAAGTTGGAACAAAGGCATAGATTTGTGGCAAATATGTCATACTGTTGACAAACATAAGCTTGTCATTACTCTTTAAATGCATCAAACTTTGTACAAAGGAGTTGGACTTTCTTGCAAGAAAAACAAAAGATAACATAGTCAGATGCATCAAACTTTTAATAAAGGTATCAAAATTTGAGTTGCAGATGTGTCAAGCTTTGACAAAGGCATCACATTGTTGAAAAAAAAGTATTTCACTATCTTTGTAACCTACAAGGCTAACAAAAACTCCACAAAAATGATTAAAAAAGGGATGTGGGTACCATCAAGCATGCCAAAATGTAGGGGAAATAATTAAGCATGAATGAAGCAAGAATGATGAAATTAGAGCCTAAAAATAGTAATAACTTGTCATGCCCCAACTTAGACATAACTAAACAATACACAACTACAATTTTTTTGAAAAAATATGCATAAACACTAATAATAATCCATTATACTTAAATATGGAACATACAATGAAAAGGCTAATATCAAATATCCACAATAACATTGATTCCAGTGACATACACATTATTATGATTATCTTTATTTGTTTCCATTCCTTTTCATATTTACATTTCCTACATTATTAGTATTGACTCTAACATGATTAAAATATTATTATCTTTAATACCCATATTTAATTTACTACCCTCATTAAGAACCCATGCTAATAATTATAACACTCAAAATATTTATACTTAATATTGAATTACTTAAGATAGTATTACTAATTTCACACTTAATATTATTGCTAGTTATATCCATGTTTTCTAACATTTCAAATTCTAATTTTTCTTCTAGTAGAGTTAACACTACTATTCTTGGAATCACAAGTATATTTACCATCATAGATAACAATCCTACCAATTATAAGCTTTTCATTTACCGTTTACTTATTCCACTTATGATATTATTTTAGAACCCAAAACTACTCAACTATTAGATTATTAGACACAACCAATTAGTAATGACATTACTCAAAAAGCTAATATCAATACTATTTCCTTGGCTTATATCCTTCACCGACAACAATTTTATTGTGATTGGAAATCATAACAATAATATCATTAGTAGAAAAGGTATTCAACTTAACATGGGGAGATAGATATGATAACAAATTTTCTTATACAAGTGATAATAAAAACTTGTTTCCATAACTCTAGTTGGACCTCAAAGATTATTTTAATCCTAGTGTTAAATTACTTAACAACCATAAATAACTACTGAAGCATTCTCAAATCTTCAACATTTAAGTAATACATTGACTTCTCAAGTCAAGAGAGAAATATGACAATCCTCTATCACTAAGTAACCACATTAATCAAGACAATTTAAATGACATTGATTGGAAAGACTATAATGATGATATAGGGTAAAGATTCAGACAACAAAATTTAGTCAACAAGATGGATAAGGACACTCCCCAAGAAAAGACCATGGGATGGGTAACCCTCAACAAAATGATGATTATCTTGACTAGATAAAAGATAGAACAAAACTCAAATAGAATACTATGGCCTCCTAACTTTATTGGTTACATGGATAATTGAACACCTATAAATAGATCAACATAATTAATTTTATGTAAATAAAAGGATTCAATGTGATTTTGAGTTTACCATTTCATAGAATAATCGATATACAATAGGTGGAATTAGTACAATTAAATTAGAGACAAGAACATTAGCCAACTAACTAAACTAATTTCCCAACACCACCAACTTACCACGCACAAAACCCAAACCGAATTTTTAGACTCTCCCTTTATATCAAGTTAATCAAAATAGACCATTACCATTATTAGTAAAACCAACTAAAAAAATTCAATAACTATAATAATCTATTCACTAACAAGTAATTAATTTCTAACCGAAAACTAACTTACCTATCCTTGAAAACAATCTCCTCTCTTTTTAATTCACTTTTTGCATTTGAAAGTTAGTCTCTTCACCATTCTTATCAAATTGAATTGATTGATTGTTCCTCTTATAGGTACAAAAGCGAAAGGAATTGATTTACAAGCCCGAACCGAAATCTACTAATTTCATTCTTTATAAGTTCTAACATAGAGTACAATTAAGACTAAAGGAATGAAGTAATTGAACAACCATAAATGTATAACTCATTAATTAAAAAACAATTGAATGATTAGCTACTATCCAAATTTCATTTTGATTTACATATTAAAATATCTAGGTAATGTTAAATCTAAGTATGCATGATTGTTTAATTAGTTATGTACAATGCTTAGTTTCATAACCCAAGATGACAACATCAACATAGTGATCCTAATATCTCATACTTCATTTTATATACTTGACTATGACATGTTAAATTTGAAAGTTATACCAATTCTAAGATTTAATTTGAACATTTTTTTCTCATCCCAATTGTTTATATTTTTTATATCAAAACATGTTTAAACAATTCTTAATCAAGTCTAATTTTTCTCTTGATAACTTTAAAAATAGTTCATCAAACTCAGTACCTTACAATTTTGAGTTGGAAATTAGGACTCAATGTTTATGTGTGATATATAAAATTTATAAAGTATTTCTAAATTAACTTTTATGAAGGAGAGATGAATTATAAAAATAAAGGGAACAAACAAAAATAGGAAAATTTTGCATATAAACACTAATTTACTAAGTAATTAACAAATAACTAAAAACTAATTTCAAACTAACTTATGATACCTTAAATACGAGTCTTCTCCACTATTTGCCATTTTCTCTTTGAAAAATGTTTTCCACATGTAATGCTATTTCTTGATTTTCTCCATTTGATTGTTGTTTGCAAAAGAATTTTTTTTGTAAAATTTTATGTTGCGGGTTAACAAGAGGAAGAAGATGAAAGAAACATATTTTGACTCTTTTGTCTTCATGAAACCCTAACTTGGTTCTAGTCAATTTGGTTTTTCAATTTGTTGTTTTAATTTTAAAATAGGGGAAAATAATATTTTAATCATAACCATTATTTGGTTTACTGGGTTGCTTTTATTTTTGAATATGTTCTACACAACTTTGATTTTCAGAAACCTTTTAAATTTTATTATCTAATTATTTGTATTCTATTATGTTTGATCAGATATGCACGATTGTTTATGATAGATTTTTTATTGTGAATAAGGATGTCAATATTTTCTTAGTAAATCCTAATTGGTGATCTGGGTTAATACAATTTTTGAATATGTTTTTTTGAGATTAATAATTGAAAAAACCATTAAATTTGATATTTCAATATCATGTGGATCAATTTTTATGATCAAATTTGTGAATCTACTTTGAATCAATTTATTGTTTGGCATAGGGGCAACAATGTTGTAATTCTCAATAATTGATTAATCAAGTGGGCGAGGATGAGTATTTGATATTATTTTTTCTAAACTTATTATTGATTATTTCTATATAACATAAATTCCCTAGAATATACATTATAAAATTTATTTAAATAAAATTAAACATTGTTGGAAAGTGTATGTATTAAACATTTACACAACAACATCCTATAGAAAAAATGTTTCATTAAAACTTGGTTCTTTATAAATTAATATTATCCTTTGAATTCCAAAATCCTCCAAGATAACAACAACTAACCTTTATTCTTTTTATTCATTTTTATCAAGTATAACCCCTTCTACCACAATTAAACTCTAAATTACAATGCATATCTAGGTTCTTAATTTAACTTTGTAAACCCCCACAAGACCAACATGTTTATCTCTTGAAATCCATAGGTTGAAAGTCCCAAGATGATATTTCTTATTCAATACATGTACCTGAAAGACAAAGATCAAAGAATAATAATCTTGGCCAATGGTCCCTCCTCCCAACCATAGGATTGAAAATCAATCCACCCTCAAGCTCTAAGGGTCACATAGCTTTCCCTTACACACACCATCACTATTCACAAGGGTTCCTTAAACAAATTACACAACATACTATGCACAATGAAAACACACATACTATGATTCATCATCCTAACCTTTAAATAGTTATACATATTAAGAGAAAATAAAACATGGTGGAACTCCAACAAGACAAAAGTAAACACATAATTTCAAAAAATACCTCAAAGGGATCTAGAAATAAGTTGCACATAAATTTCAAAACATAAACAATATTTCATGCATCTTAAACAAGGATATACAAAGGGGTATACCTTACCAAACTAAGTGCAAATCCAAAAGGTGATAGCACCTCCTTCAAGCCCTATTATTTCATTCTTCCTCTCCCATCCTTTCCTCTATCTCCACCAAGGATTCTCCTTCCTAAAAGGAGAAAGCATCCCAAGGATAAAAACATAACCAATGAAAAAAGAGAGATGCCAAGCAAAAGAGAGAAGCCAAGGAAAAAGAAAGAAGCCAAGGAAAAAGAGAGAAGACCCTTCTCCTTTCAAAGAGAAGGAATATATAGAAGGGAAAAAGGAAACCAACTCCCCATAACTTCTCAACCACCCAACCAACTCCAATTTTCACCACTTTTCATAAGTGGGTAATTAGAGTGGGTTTTAGATTGTATTTAAGGGGTTTATAGAATAAAAGACCCCTAACCCAAAGACCTACCACCTAGGAAACATTTTATACACTTAATACCACATAATGACTTCTCAAAACATACAATAAGTAATCACATTTGAAAGGTGACTCAAAGGTCTAATAAAACAACCTTTTACACATGCACAATCCTTAAAAAACAAGGTTAAAACACATATCTAGAAAAGACTAGGAATTCACAAGAATAACATAAGGGAAGTAGCTATGTGACCCCTTCATCAACATTGACCAATTTTGACCTATTTACTCAACTAGAAAAAAAGTGTCAGTATTTCTCATAATCAATAGTAATTGAAACAAATAGTATATGAAAGATAACCTTCTAATAATAATTGACTAAAGAATTAAATCTACATACGTAACATATAATTTAACTCTATTGAGAAAGAGAACAAAGACATCGATGGGCGTAGGTGGGAAGTGAAGCAGTGAGGGCAGTTTGAAATCTTCCAATGAAGATGGAGATGTCAATTCAAACAAGGATGAAGATGATGTTGATAGCTTCCTTGAGGATGAAGTTAACACTGTTAGCTATTTCCTTGTGGGCAGGGCGCAAGTTCTTCTCACATGGGTTGTTCGTGGGTCATTGCAATGGTTGGTTGATTGCTTGCGGTGGCTTTTGGGGGCTGCTTTGAGCCCATTGGTTGATGGTTTTTTCTGCTCTTTGTGCTAGTTAAGCAAAGCATTGGGGTTTTCCTTATCCCTTGGTGTCTTTGGTGTTGTGGCCTCTAGTTTGGAAGGGGACTTCTTTGTGTCCTGGTTGCTTGGGGTATGCATAGTTTTTGGTGTATCCTTTTTGGGGGAAGCTTGTGTGAAGGCTATGGATGTTGAGTGTATGGCTATTGGTGGATGTCAACCTTTCCTCTTCCTTGTCTTTGTCTTGGTGGTTCCTCTCGTGTGGGATCTCTCTACTAGCTGGAGGAAGCATTTTTTATTGCTACTTCCCACTCTATTCGTTGAGCTTTTATTTGTCTCTTATCTTTGGGCTGAGCTATTTATGATGCTTTTCATTAAGGCTCAAATGAGTTTAATATTCCTCAATGGGGTTGTGATGTTTTTGTAGATTACGAGGTGTGCCTCTTTGGTGGGGTTTGGTTCTGTGTTTAGTTGTGTTATTTGGTGTGCTCCATTTTGGTTTGGAGATTTTGGGTCCTCTTTTCAAAGGTCTTTGTTTGTCAATTGGGGCCATTTTTGGTTTTATATGTTTTTTTTTCTTGTGGGGATGTCCCTTTTTGGCTTACAACTGAGTTGCAACTTGTCTGGTTCTTTACTATTACTTGATTGTGTTCTTATAGCTGGGTGATTTTTGAGCATTTATTCCAGTTCCCAATTGTTGCTTCTTCATATTTATGGTTATTGGTTGATGGTTGGGATTCTTTTCAAGCTTTTATTGAAAACCAAGATGATTTTTAGCTTGAATCTTGTTATGATGATTCTATGGGTGTTTTTTGGTTTTAATCTTTTCATCCACAATTTGTTCTAGGTGTAGAAGTTATCGAAGGATGCTACAATCGCTTGTCTCGTTGTTATGCTAGATTTCTCCTCGGACCCTATGGAGGTGGGTTCCTTTCCTTTTGAGGTGGAAATGGGAGGTGAAGGTTTCTGGTTCCCTCATTTGTTGATCCTATTAAGGTGGACACTTCTCCTATGGAGGTGGAGGTTGAGGGGGTTGGAGATTTTAGACTATGGTGAATTAGTTGGTTGTGATATCCTCTCCAATAGAGGGGAGCTCCCTCCTTTAGAGGTGGAGGTTGAGTTGGTTTCTTGGTACTGGGTGAGCTTGTACTACAAGGAAGCTGATTTCTTGTGATTTTCTACTATTTTCCTCTATGCCCCCTTTATGGTGGGATGTTGCTGCAAGTTGGATGATGTGCTCATGTGGTCCGTTGTGCTCTCTAACTCCCCTATTGAGGTGGGGTTGTTGGATTTGTTGGAATTTTTGGTGTTCTACACCATTAAGTTGGTTATCTCTCTTAGCTTAGTGGTTTCATCCATGAGTGGTTGGTTTGTTGATTCCTAACAGGTGTAGGCAGTTTCTTTGTGTATCTAAGGGTTTATGTTCCCAGTTGAAACTAGGTTGTAAAGGGTTCTTGGTCCCTTTCTTTTTTGAATGATGCAACTGGTGTAGTCATGTTCTATCTTATAGTGGTTGTTGTTGGGCTGTTGATTGTATGTGTTTTATCTTATTTGTAGCATGTCTTTCTTTGACAGGGTTATGGGTCCCTTCAAAATTGTTCAGTACTGGGTTTTGGGTCCCATCAAAACCTATTTTTCCCCTAATCAAAAACATATAATTTAAGTCTTTCTACTTGTATAATACCTTTTAGATTCAATAAATAATTGATCATGTTATTTAATATCAAAATATTACCACTTATCACTAATCTATTCAATCTTTAATGAATTCTATGACAACCAAATATTGAATATCAATCATTATCTTTACATTCACATTTACTTACACCCACAATATGAAATCAACTAACATGATGAAATCCATTTAATATATATAATGATATTACCAACAAGGAAATATCTCAATCATTGCATATGTATATAAATAAGGAATATAACTTATCTAGCTATCACATGAAATCACAAAAACCACTGGTTAGTTAGTTAACAATCAAAATATAATTAACTTGATGTATAGGAACAATAATCACTAATGTATATAAAAGAACATAAAATATAGGACATGAACCATTGATGACTAATAGGATCAATAAGGCCACAAGGGACGAGGTCTTACATAACTCACACAATTGAGATCATACAAACCCATACTCAATGAAATTTATTTTGAAAAATATAGAAATTATTTAATCTAAGAAATTGAACATGAATCAAAGCACCTAAATCACTAGGAAGTGCAAACCTTCAATCCCATTGTGGATTGATGCATACTGTGATGTGGATTGCTCAATTTGTGCATAATCCATGTTGCAAAAGCTTGATATGGGAGGTGTCATTCATAAATACACTCTAAAATGCTCAAGAAATGAATCAAGAATTCTAGAGAGTGCCTATTCTTATGAGGATTGCAAATAATTTTCAAGTTAATGAAGGCTTGTTTTATAGATTTTGGAAATTCTAATCAATGGTCAAGATTCGATCTAAGGATCAATGGAGGAGAAGGAAATCAAGGAGATGACTGTGGATAAAGGATAATCAATGTTTGAGGATTTATGAGAGCTCAAAATATCCATAATTTCATGGAAATAGGTTGGAGATATTTTGAATTGGAGGGAATAATTTGAATTTGAATAGGGAATATTCTTTGTGCAAGTTGGAGGAAAATTAGTCAATTAAACAATTATGAAAATTATTTAATTGTGAGGATGAGATGAATTAAGATTTTTAATTAAATAATTAAGATTTTTTTAATCAAGAGGGATTATTAGCATGCAAATGATGAATTAATTAAATAACCTTAATTATTCAATTAATAGGGGAATAAAGTGAATTTAACTAAATAATTGGAAATTATTTAATTAAATGGAGGAATTATGGTGATAAATGAGGAAAATTTTATTAGTAAGTGAAATCAAGATGTGTGATATGCTTAGTAATATTTTAGGTGTCTACACTATTGTTTCATTGGTATAAATGAGTGATCCACCTTCAAATTTGAAATTAAAATTACTTTCTCTCCCACTTTGGAGCATGTCCCTTCAAAAGAGTATTTTTGGATCCTTCATGAAGGTTGAAGAGTCACAATTTCTCACAAGGGAATTTGGGATGGTGGGCTAGTCACTCATTGGTTATATCTTACCTTCATTTGTATGGTCTAATTGAGGCACCCATTTGGAAGGGAGTTACACTAGATGGATAATATTGCATGTATGGCCTTCTTGATGGTAACTAGGTGGAGGTTACATTTGATTTCTTGATTTACATTGATCTTTCATGAATGTGTATACACTTGGAGGGAATAACCCTAGAGAGGAGTTATAATGAATCTTAACATAAAAAAATTAACACCTTAAAAGAATGAAACTAAATTTAGAGTATACATTCAGGTAACCTTATTGACTACGATCTTCTAGCTAGGTTCCATACTTGAAGAAGTAATAAAAAGATAAGGGAGATGATTTTTTTGGATTCCACATGGTTTTATTGTAGGTTGAAGGTGGGAGAAGGTATATAAGACATCAATTGCAGCTTAGAAGATCAAGGGTTGAATATTTTTGTCATTTGTAGGGACTAGTCTTTTCTAGGTTTCTATTGTTCATGCATATTTTTTCATAATGTTGGAATGTAGTATTTGTATTATTTGAGAGGGTAAAAGAACAATTGTGTGTCTCACTTTCAGCTAAAAAAATAGCTCTAAGCGAACTATTTTCAGCCAGAAGATATTTGGCCGAGTTGCTTTTGGCCGAAACCATTTGCCACCGATGTGGCAGGTACCCTTTCGGCCAAAGAGGTTCCAACTAAAAGCCACTCGATCGAATACATCTGGCCAAAAAAATGAAAATAGTGAGCGTATCTAGTATTTATAGCTTGGAAATATCAAGAAATGTTCAGTCGAGTATGTTTCAGCCGAGCATGTCTAGTTGGCATCTTACTTGGCAACCAACTTACCTTTTTTCAAAATTTTATGAACATTCAACTTTGGCAGAGTATTTCTCCAATCAGAATATTTTTCTGCAAAAAAGAAAAATACCCTTTTGTAGATCTCAGAGTGGTGAATCCAAATATATATATTTTTAATATTTTGATGAGTTTTAATATATTTTATGTTTAAAATAATGCAAGTAGGTTGTTAAAATTGAAAAAGAGGCTGATTAGAAATTAAAAAATAATAGTAAAACATATTAATTTTTTTTAAAACTTAAATGGGTCACAAGATGAGAGAGTCTTCTTCAAAAGGGTATAATTTATTTTTTGAAAATGATTAAAAAATTGAAAATAGTTGACAACCAGTGAAAACTGTCAAATTTTGACATGTTTGACTTTAAAACGTTATTACAAGAAAAATATACATCAGAATTTATTTTTTTTCCATGCACAAGATATTGAAGTTACCTATTTGGAGAAATTTTTTTTAGGAGAAATGAAGTTTTTTTCAGTTTGTTTCTTGATGGCCTGTGAAGTCGCTCTTTTATGAAATTTTTAGCATTCCAAAAATTGTCCTTAAATTGATAAAAACATAATGAATTTTTTTTTTTTAAATTTAAAAATTATAGTAATAAACTTCATCAAAATTTCTACATTTCATTAGTTTACACAATTTTGAAATTCAAAGCATAAAGACCACTTTTATGTGGTTGAAGTTCAGAATTTTTTTTGCTGTTGTTTGATTCCTTTATAAAGTGTGACATAGGTTTGTGCTTTTACGTGAGAGTCTTTTCTACATGTCCATTTTTTATGTATATATTTTCATAATTTTAGAATTTAGTGTTGTAAATATGTTTTAGATCAATTGTTAAAGGAGATGTTTCCTAAATTATCTCATGAAACTTTTATTTAAACATGTTATTTTTAAGCAATCAAAATCAACACATTTACTTATGTATGGTGTTCATAATTTGATAACAAAAAATAAAGAGCTTGAGAGAAAATATAATATTGATTTTTATTTTAAATTAGTAAATTCAAGCCTTGTGAGGTGGTTATGGTCTTCTACATCATCAAACAAATATATTTAAATGCCCTTCAAAATTTAAAACCTAAATAAAAAATTGACTAACTAGACACAAGACTACAAAAGGATTTTTAAGGGAGTCAAATAATTTGTTGAGGTGGTTATGGTTGACAAAGGTCTTGATTGTGTGTCTATTTTTTTAAATATTTTTTTTAGGTTTATTCCCTTGAGAAATTCTTTAAATTTAGAATGTCTTGTGTCTTAGGACCCACATGAAGACTTTAAGTGAGTTTTGTGAAGTATTCTTGCAAGGGGAAGGTTTTCAGTCAATTAATTCTCTACCATTGGTTGAATCAAATGGTATTATAACATGTCTAGGCTTTGTAGGAGTGTGTGTGCTAATAGTGTCTTCATCACATTGCCTATAAAACAAGTGTTAGTGATGATATTGACAAGGGGTGTGGGGGAGATGTTTTAGGACTTCCAAGGTAGAATAGATACACTAAAAACTAATAGAAGAAGGAATACTATTCCTAATGGAGGATAAATAGATGAAGAAGAGGGAGGTAATATGGAGAAACCTTTGTAGATAGAGATGAATGGTTCCTAAGGGCTCTTTCAAGATTGATAAAGGGACAAGGATGGATGTCTCTAATTTTTTGGAACTAGGAATGCAAAAGAATAGTGAGTTGAAATACTTTGAGTGTGGAGATATTTGATACCCTAAAAAGGTTATAATGACACCAAAAAATTAAATATGCATCAACCCTTTGGTGGAGTGAATACTAGATTGATAAGGTTAGAAAAAAAGTGGCAAGGATCACTTGCTCTAGCTAGATGTTTACCAATTTAAAGGAATTATTTCCTATAGTTAGATCTTTACTAATTTAAAGGAATTATTTATTGGATACTATTAGTTATAATTACTAAAGATACTCATGAAATTGATGTTGGCCTCCTCTAATGGTTCAATAACTAAGCCCTTAGAGCCGTGACTTAGGGATTAGACATCTACACTAAGAAATTATCTCGCTCATTATGAAGGTGCATTTCATTGTCAACCCAGGGATGTAAACTTGAAATGGGTCAACACTGTATGTGCACTAGGACTCCATTGTAGTCAGCCTTAAACTAGAAAATAAATAGTACTGAAAATAAAATGTTGGAAAGAAACTAACATAAGCACTGAGCATGAATCAACAAATACACTGAACATCAACAACTGAACTAGAAATGGATGGTAGAAATAGAAATCTCAGCAAACAAATAGGAAACTACTTTGTCTACCTTGGTTGCAGGAACAGTCACATAATAGAGTTCCAATGGCTACAGGAACAAACAACTTCTGAAGCCAAAACTAGTTACTGAACATAAAAACAACTATTAAACTAAATGGATGAAATTCTCACCAAGTGGCCTCCCTTGAATGAGTCTTCCCTAAGCTAATTCAAATGCAGCAAATCAGAATATCATTTTATTCCTTGAAAACATGATTATTACATATCAACAATATGACTGTATTACTTAAACTAAAAATGGAAGTGCAATCTTAGAACATCCAACCTTGTGAAAAGGGGCATTTCACCATTATTTATAGATGGAAAAGCTTCTAATTAACCCTAACTAACTAGGCAGTCGACTCCAACAAAATAGGAGGATGCCATTTATTAAAAACATGGAAAAGAGAGGGAGGAAGTTATGCATGTGGTAGATTTAGTCAAAGTAGACTTGCCTCAATGAGGATCCAACACAACAACACTTCCTAGATTCGCTCAACTAACAAACATGATCATTTAAAAGGTTGTTACAATTTCCATATGAGCTAGGAATTTCCCTCCATTGGAAGTTTCCCTCCATTGAGAGTTTTCCCTCCTTTGACCTTTTAATAACCATCTTTTGACTTCCTTAGCAACCAAACAACTGACATGATCTCCTTCTACTTTGTAGGCTTCATTTATATCAACACCTTAATATAAACCTGCATAATGACATTAGCACGCACAAAACAATTGCATATCCATAATTGCCTTAAAGTAACATCCATTCAACCACATGTAAAATTAACATAGATAATCCACATAGCATGTTAATATCATCAAAAGTCACAAGGATAAGTTTATGCCCAAGGTTCATAAATCTAGGGAAATAACATGGAGAATGTCAATAACTAGGTGTCAAAGTCTATAGTATCAACAACAAATATATGAAAACCCTATCAAAATTGAGCCATTAATTGGACTCATCATCTCCCCCTAACCTAATGATCTACTGGTCCTCCAACAGAGGGAGCTCTATTTCTTTTCCTTTTCAAAGCTGTGGAGTCACCAATTGCCAATTGTCCCATATCAATCTCTACAGTATCTGAATTGGGATCCCAGTAGAACCCTTGCTTGTTTTCCAATCTGCTCCTTAGCCTTTCTATAGCTATGTCATACTGATAGTATCTATAATCTGGTACCGGCCACAATAGAGTAGGTGGCTGAAATTTCAATGGAAGGAAATACCGTTGCCTCATCCTTCCAATCTTGATGTACCTAGTACTTCATTTACATGTTGCAACATAATTTTGAAAGGAATGGGGTTCAGCCTATTTTAACTAATTTGTCAAACTATTCCATCACTGTGATAGGTACCCCATTACTATTTTCCCTATAGTATCAACTACTTGCTCATATTCTTGGTATGCTTCATCCCTAATAGGCATGATTCTATTTTTGTAGCTCAGATGATAAAGAATTTTGTGCCATGTATAGTAAATGTTTGAAGGGTTACTGGATTCAACTCTGAGAGGCAAGCGGGTATGAAGTTCTCTTTCCTTGTATATTTTAATCTGCTGCCCCCAGTTGACTTCATTCTGGATCCATGACATGAATGCCCTAAAATGGATATCTCCAATGTATAGCAATGGGTTCTAGTCATGATCATTAGGCACAACATAATTATGCAAGTACAATTCACATAGCAGATTTTTAACTTCAAGAGGAGAGGATTGGTAAGCTTGGAAAAACTCATGTGGGGTTTCAATAGAAGGGCTTAAACCTGAAATAACCCTTGATAGCTTGAAGGAAAGATGACACTCTTTCAAATGTAGTGCATATACTCTTGGAGGAGTTCTACATGCCATCATTTGGGGTACTAAAGCTACCACATTATCTACCTTATCCTTCAATGCAACAATCTATGCATCTTTCTTCTCAATTTTTGTATTTTTCTTTTTGAATTCTTCTTGTAGCTTGAGTCTTTCCTTTTTCCACTCCTCTTCCCTTTACATTTCATTCCATAAGTTCAAGGCTACAAGATTCCATGAAAAAGTGGGAGGTTTATGTTTTCCTAACAAGATCTTTCCTCGCGTCGGTTCATTTTGTTCAAATGGCACCATTTGTAGTGGTTCTTATTGTTCATCTTGCTCTAGTTGTAGTGGTTCTTGATTTTCAGCCTGCTCTACAACAATAACAAGCTCTACTAATCTTATGTTTGCTTGTTCCTCAAAAATTCCTTCTGCCTCAACATTTACCTACCCCTTAGGAGCTTTTGTCTCCTCCCTAGGTGTTCTTCTAAGTCTAGGGATTCTTTTTGGAGGCATATCAGTAGCTGGCTTAGCTGGTTTGGATTTGTTTGGAGGAATTTTATGTTTTTCAGTGGCTGCAAGAAGACCAATGTCATTAGCTTTCTGTTTCCTAGGGCTAGGTTTTTCTTTTTTGATGTTTGCTTCTTGGCCTTCCCTTTTGTAATTTCTTCCTCTCTCATTTGTGCTTCCTCTTTTCTAATGGCGGCCCTAGTACGAATTGGAGTTTTAGGGAGAACATTGTCATTAGGGTTTGAGGATGACTTTTCTTCATCTGAATACTCTAATTCAGAGGAGCCAATTCCTATTGCTGATTCAACTATAGGAGGGTTTGTGCCAAAGGTTGAAGCTCTAGGAGTGGTTTTAGCAACTCTCATCCCTACTAACCCTACGAGTTTGAGGATGACCTCTATGACATACATCTTCTAATATGAACTAATCAATATTCACAAATTCTTCCCATGACATACCAGACACTTCTTGTAAATATTTTTCTACTAACAATTTTATCAAATAGTGATGGGAAATGGAATTGTCCCTACCTTTTTGCATTTCAGCTGCCATGATTGCAAGAAGGTTGTACAACACATTGGGCATGTTCATTCTTCTGCCATGTCTCATATGGTTCTTAAAATGTACAAGATGGAGGCATGATTGTTGGCCCTCACAGGTAATATATTTGACAATGTAGAAAACAACTTGTTTCTCCTTTTCTGGCAAGGAAGTTCTCCTTTTTCCTTGCTTATCTACAACTAGCGGAGGATCATTAGGTTCAGTGAATTCTGCCCTACCTGACCTTGCATCCCTAGAAGTAGGGTATGGCTCTCCTTTAGCAAGAAAACCTATTACTTCAACAATTCTCTCCTCAGTGGCTATAACTTCTAGCCCTTTTACCATTTCCTTCCTATCAGAAAGTGTCAATGCAAATTCCAAAGCAATGTCCTCATTGAAACTGTCTAGCTTCAGAAAGTAGCCCAACCATCCACAATTCTTGAATTCATCCAAAGAGAGTGCATCTTGCAATATCACGTCATGAACTGTAGGTTCATTTCTAATTAGTTGTCCACCCATTGTTTCTACCCACAATCAGGCAAACACTTCTACAAAATTTTCTTTCTTGCAATCCTTCTATGAAAACCCAATTTCTTCTGCTTCCTACAAATCTTCTTTAGTACTAATTCCAATGTCATGTAACTCTTCAATTTACCTTTTTGGTGACATTATGACTATGAATAAGTTAGTAGAAACATAAATGAGTGGCATCATCAAGGAAAATGGTAGCGGTTTAGTGTCACATCATACATGCGAGTCGTCACTTCAACTATATCATTCAAATTGGCTCATTTTAAATTTGCTGACATGTGGACATGTGGGTTCACACTCCCCCCCAACCTAAATTAGAGCATGTGTCCACATAGGTTGGGATATAATTATGATGTGACAGGGTAGAGTACAAATATGTGCTATGTGAAATATCAACATTAATATACAATAATTAAATAAATGCATTTAAGATAATTAAGATATAGCAAGTTGTTACGCACGTACCTAAAAATTTGGAGTTCCGTTTGCAAAGAGTGTGGAAGGAAGTATGGGTTACTTTAAAAGTATAGTTGAGCAATTAAATGAAGTGATGGTGGAGTGAAGTGATGGAGTTATGGAAGAGAGAAATGATGGAGATGGATGGGCAGATGGATTTATTGATAAAGAAGTTGATTCCCACAAAAGTGGAAATCTTTATTATGATTAGATGCATACCTTGACTAGTTAGAAGGAGGGACACTAGGTCCACTTCCTTCGGCTGCAGGAAGTTCGAAGGTTTGGTGTTGAATAAATTGTTGCATGAATTCTTGTTTGGAAGCCAGTTTATGATATAGCCTGAGGTGGTGACCATTGACCAGGAGCTTGAATCTGACAAGGTCAATGGTTGTGAGTTGAATAACACCATTGGAGAAGAATTTTGCAAATTCATATAGTCCCAACAACTTGGTTTGTAGTTTTCCTGCATTATCTTGATACCTGGAGTCATAAAGGAGTGCCCAGTCACCTGGCTGGAACTTCTTTTCCTTTATGTATTTGTCATGCCATTTGATTCTCTGATTTTGCACTATGTCATCATGATGAAGAGTTAACTTTCTCATTTCATCTAAGGCATTCAACTGCATGATCCTGTCCTTCTATGCCTCAAAAATGTCTATCCCAAGATCTAGTGTAGTTCTAAGAGCTTTATGCTCAAACTCTAAAGGCATCATGGCTGTTTTTCCATACAATAATTCAAAGGGAGTGAAACTAGTGGTTGTCTTCCAAGTGGTTCTATATTCCCAAACAACTTCTAGCAGCCTATTTGCCCAATCTTTCCTATGTATAGCCACTGTTTTGGTCAAGATAGCCTCTATTTCCCTATTTGTCACCTTAGACTGGCCATTGGCTTGAGGGTGATAGGTGTTAGATTTTCTATGCCTTACATTATATTCATTGAACAATGCTGTGACAAGAGTTGATGTAAGTTGATCCCCTTGATTTGTCACTATCTCTCTAGGAACCCCATAACGTGTGAAGATTTCTTCATAGAGGAATTCTATAGCTTTATTGTCTCTGGCATGTTTCATAGCTTTAACCTCGATCCACTTGGTCATGTAGTTAGTGCAAACCAAGATGTAGGATTTTCCATTTGATGGTGGATCAATTGGACCTACAAAATCAAGTCCCCATTTATCAAATGGTGTGATGGCTACTCGAGGGTATAGAGGCATCTCATCAGTTTTAGTTGGTCGGCCCATCCTCTGACATCTATCACACTTCCTAGTATACTTGTTTGCATTCTTATGAAGTGCGGGCCACTAATATCCTATATTAAGAATCTTCATTGTTGTCCTCTTAGCTGCAAAGTTCCCTCCATAGGGTTCATTGTGACATGCATGTAGTATATCATAGGTTTCATCCTCCCTTACACATCTCCTCATTACATGATCTATTCCATTGTAGAATAAACATCCTGTAATCCATGAGAAAGGAAAAAAATTCTCAATAAGAACCCTTCTCTCTTTTGGAGAGAAATGAGGGTGAACTCTCCCTATAACCAGATAATTGGCTATATCTGTACACCAAGGTGTGTGCACACTGATGGAAAACAAATGTTCATCAGGGAAGAAATCATCAATGACTTGAGTGTCCTCTGATGTAGTCAATCTAGAGAGAAAGTCTGCTACAATATTTTCCTTTCTCAGTTTGTCTACAATGGTGATGTCAAATTCCTACATTAGCAACAACCACCTTGCTAGCCTACCTGAAATCAAACGCTTATTCATAAGGTATCTAATGGGTGCATGGTCTGTATGGACAAAGATTTGATATCTTGTTATATAATGCCTGAAATTATTGAGAGCATAAATGACTGCCAACATCTCCTTCTATACCACTATGTAATTAAACTCAACTCCTTGTAGGTTCTTGCTGAAAAAGTAGATTGCATTCTCAATTACTACCTCTTTTTTCCCCAAGACAACTCCTATAGCATAATTATATGCATCTATGTGAATATGGAAAGGGAGTTCCCAATTAGGGCCTTTGAGTACAGGAGCATGAGTTAAGGCTACCTTTAAATCAGAGAATGCTTTGTCACAATCCTCTATCCACTGGAACTCAACATCTTTAGTCAAAAGATTGTACAGTGGTGCTGCCATCTTACTGAAATATTTTATGAAGCACCTATAGTATCCTACATGTCCCAAGAAACTTCTAACATCTTTACTTGGCAGGAATATGAAGATTGGTAATCACCTCAATCTTAGCTAGGTCCACTTGAATTCGTTTCTAAGAGATATAGTGGCCAAGGAATACTCCTTCCTACATCATCATGATGCATTTCTCACTATCCAGGGACAAATTATGGTCTTCACATCTCTGCAAAACTTTCTTTAGATTTTCTAATGCTTCTGCAAAATCAACACCATAAGTAGTAAAATCATCCATGTAGATTTCCATACAATCATGTGAGATATCTGAAAATATACTAATGACTGCTCTTTGAAAGGTTGCAAGTGCATTAAATAAACCAAATGGAAGTACTGAATAGGCACAAGTCCCACAAGGATAGGTAAAAGTTGTCTTCTCTTGATCCTCAGGTGCAATCTGTATCTGATTATAACCATTGAATCCATCTAGGAAAGAAAAATATTGCTTACCTGCAAGTGAATCCAGTACTTGGTCTATGAAAGGAAGGGGAAAATGATCCTTTTGGTGGTAGAGTTTAGTTCTTTATAGTCAACAAAAACTCTCCATTTACCTCTCTTTTTAGGCACAATTACCAATGGGGACACCCATTGGCTGTTTGAGATAGGGTAGATAAATCCTACATCCAATAACTTTTGTAATTCCCCTTTTACAATCTCCCTCAATGTAGGGTTGATTCTCCTCTATGGTTGCCTTACTAGTGTGCAGTCATCTCTAATGTAGATCCTATGAGTATAGAGCTTGGGATTCAATCCTTTCATGTCATGGTAATCCCATGCAAATGCATGTTGATGGGTCTTCAATAGGTTTGTCAGGGACAACTATTGTTCTTGATTCAACTTGTTAATATTCAAATGTTTTCCTTTTGAAACTTGTACTTGTGTGGTCAACTCAATCATGGTTGTTTCACTAATGCTTGGAATTTTTAGTTCATGTGGCAACAATGTATGAAGCATATCAGTTGTTGCAGGAAGTTTAGGCATAGGATAAGTAGACAAAAGTGTCTTCAATGGACCTGTAGAACCAGATTCATGAGTGGATGGTTCTTCATGCACCTCACAATGGTTCTGAATTATATGGCATAATACTTCATCTTCTTCTTGGAGCTGCATGAAAGGACTTCTACCTATCATCATGAGTTATGCCACTGAATTGACTTCCTCGACCTCTTCTCCAACATGTGGTCATATGGGGTTATCCATATCATGGGATGGTTGAGTAGGAGGGTAGAGATCAATATTTTTAGTGCTTCTCCCATCATAAATAGTCATTTCGCCTAACCAACATCCAATGTAAGGATTTTTTGTAGCTAACCACAGCCTACCTAGAATATGGTCCATATCCTCCTAAGGTAGCATTAGGGGAAAGGATCATGAAATTTTTTGGGTACTCCTAAGAGTCTAGAGTTACAACAAGGTCTTCTACTATACCATCTAGTTTGACAGTGGAACTATCAGCAAGCTACATGACAGTAGGAGTAGGTCTCATATTTTCAACATTTAGTTGCTGCAGGATATCCTTAGTCATCACATTTATTGCTTCTCCCAAATCTATTAGAGAATTCTTTACTTGGATTCCATTTATAATGACTCCTACCATAGGACTACCTGGGTCAGTGTATTTAGGAACAATAACTTTCCCAAGCATGATATCTACCAACTGTCCCACCACATGAATAGTAGTGGGGTCTTTCTTTTTGCTCCATGTCTTTTTAAGACATGCTTCCTTGATTGTTTTACCATATATGGGGACATCTTTTATGGCCTAGAACAAAGGTATCTTCACACATATGTGTTTTAACTGATCTAGAATATCAAAGGTTATTTCTTCCTTCTCTTTCTTTTGTTTAACAACTTCTAACCTTTGAGGAAATGGTGGGTCTTGATCAGACTGCTAAATTGGTTCAGGATTTTTAGGCACACTTGGCTGAATATGGACATTTTCATGCTCCTCTTCTTCCATAGGAAGCTCAGCGATGATAGGAGTGGAAGGAGTTGGAAAGGTGGTTCCTGAACATAGATGAATGTCACTCACACTCACAACATATGTAGGAAACTGATTAGGATCTATATAATAGATTGGCTACTATTGTGGTTTGTTATTTGGGTTAGGTGTGGGTTGAGCTGGTAACTGAGTAGGTCTAGGTGTGCTAGAACTTGAGCTAGTAGAAGGAGGAATTATGGTAGGCTTCTGAGGCTGTGGAGGTGGTTGCATATAACCAGTTGCTTGATTTGGCCATTTTTATCCTCCCCTCCATTGGGATGTCTACTACCAATTTCCTGGAGGTGGCTTTCAATTCCCTTGGGCTTGTTGCCACTGAGGTGGAGAGTTTTGGTAATTAGGCCAAGTGTTTGGAGGGTTGTTCCAAGGCTGAGGTAGATATCCTCCGTAGTTAGATGGGTATGGGGGTTATGATTGATTACCAGATGCATAGGAATTGAAATAAGGTCCACTAAAAGATAATGGATCTGGTGGCATACCTTGTCTTGGAGCCCATGGTCTTCTTTGTGCAATGTAGAAAACCCGAACTGACCTAAATTCTGGTGGAATTTTCTTGTTGTTAATGTTGGCTACCATTTTGCATCTACAGTCCTTCTTCTTTTGTCTACAATGAGGAAAATATTTTGCCAACATTGCCTCTGCCTCCTCTTGTTTCTTCTTTGCTTGAAGAGTGTCTAGCTAAGTAGCCATATTGTTTATGATATCTTGCTTGAAATCTACTAGTAGGTGAGTAATTTCCATCCTTGAGACTCTATTGGTGGAGGATTTACCCATAGAGGATTGGTAATCTCTTCCTTTCTTTAGAGCTTCCGTGGAATAATTCTAACATATCTTCTTAATATCATCTCAGGGAACTTGGGCAATATCTCCTCCTCCCATCAGGTCCAAAGCATCAATGCAACTCTCATTGATCCCTCTAAGGAAGAGAAACTTTTGAGACTCTTGATTAAGTGCATGATGTGGAGATTTTTGCAGGAAAAATAGGAAACTTGAAATATAGTCCTCTAAAATTTCATCTTCCTTTTGCAACATCCTAAAGATATCATCTCCTCTCATATCACTGCCCCTATAGTATTCTTTGTACTTCTCAAGAAACTTTGTTTTCATATCATCCCAAGTCTCTACAGTATTCCTACCTAAGCTCATAAACCATCTTAATGAAGCTTCTTTCAAGGTGGTAGGAAATAATTTAAGTTGATAAGCATCAGTGGTATAGTCATAGCTTGTGCAGAGGATATCAAAATCAAACAAGAAAGTGTTAAGGTCTTCTATTACAAGCCCATAGAAATTAGGAAGAACTGAAGTAGGGATGTTCTTGAGTTTATCAAATTCATTTTGATGAGTGATAGGAAATGGAAAAGATGGTTGGTTAGGTTTGTTTGGATTTGCATGAGCCATATATACTTGATGGATTTCCAAAGCAAATGGATTCTCAATCAGATTTTGGGTAGCTTGGTCCTCAGAGGAAGTTTTAGAACTAGTCAAATTGGGAAATGCATTATCAAAAGGATGTGTCTCCTCTTCTTCTTTGTCTCTTGGTAGATTTTTAAACTCAACTAGTTGATTATCAGGATTAGGGTCATTAGGAAGGAATCTCCCATGAGCATATCTTCTCTTACCTCTATGCATGCAGTATTAACTCAGTATTAGCCAACTCACACAAAGAATTGGTGAAAGAATAGCAGATCATTACTTTTCTCAAATGAAGGGTATGCTAAGAACAAAATTTAGAGATACTAAAGCAAGAAAGAAACTAGAAATGACTCCAAAGAACTTCCTAGTTTTCCACCATCCCTGAAAATGATGCCAAAAATGTTGGCCTCCTCTAATGGTTCAATAACTAAGCCCTTGGAGTTGTGACTTAGGGATTAGACATCTACACTAAGCAGTTATCTTGCTCATCATGAAGGTGCATTTCATTGTCAACCTAGGTATGTAAACTTGAAATGGGCCAACACTGTATGTGCACTAGGAATCCACTATAGTTATCCTTAAACTAGAAAAGAAATAGTATTGAAGATAAAATGTTGGAAAGAAAACTAACATAAGCATTGGGCATGAATCAACAAATACACTGAGCATCAACAACTAAATTGGAAATGGATGGAAAAAATAGAAATCCCAACAAATAGATAGGAAACTACTCTGTCTGCCTTGGCTGCAGGAAAAGTCATAGAACATAGTTCCAATGGCTGTAGGAACAGACAACTGTTGAAACCGAAACTAGTTACCGAACAAAAAAAATAGCTATTAAACTAAATGGATGGAATTCTCACCAAGTGGGCCCCCTTGAATGAGTCTTCCCTAAGCGAACTCAAATGTAGAAAATAAGAATATAATTTTATTCCTTAAAAACATGATTACAACATATCAGCAATATGACTGTATTACTTAAACTGAAAATGCAAGTGCAATCTCAGAACATCCAACCTTGTGAAAAGGGGCATCTGACCATTATTTATAGAGGTAAAAGCTCCTAATTAACCCTAACTAACTAGGCAATCAACTCCAACAAAATAGGGGGATGCCATTTATTGAAAACATGGAAAAGAGAGTGAGGAAGTTATGCATGCACCGGATTTAATCAAAGCAGACTTGGCTCAACAAGGATCCAACATAGCCACACTTCCTAGATTCACTCAACTAACAAACATGATCATTTAAAAGGTAGTTACAACTTCCATACGAGCTAGGAATTTCCCTCCATTGGAAGTTTCCTTCCATTGAGAGTTTTCCCTCCTTTGACATTTTAATGACCATCTTTTGACTTCCTTAGCAACCGACCAGCTGGTAGGAACTCCTTCTACTTTGTAGGCTTCATTTATATCAACACCTTAATATAAACCTACATAATGACATTATCATGCATAAAATAATTGCATATCCATAATTACCTTAAAGTAACATCCATTCAATCGCATGTAAAATTAACATAGATAATCCACAGAGCATGTTAATATCATCAAAAGTCACAAGGATAAGTTCATGCCCAAGGTTCATAAATCTAGGGAAATAACATGGAGAATGTCAATAACTAGGTGCCAAAGTCTATAGTATCAACAACAAATATATGAAAACCCTATCAAAATTGAGCCATTAATTGGACTCATCATTTGAGACAAAAAAGAGATGAGTGTAACGGACATCTATATCGAGGAGTATTACAAAATTGTGTTCATATTAGGCCTCCATGAGATGGATTATGAGGTGGAAAGTTATGTGAATGAGTTGACATTAAATAATTAATATGAGTTGAGGATTTACATTGTAGAGGAATTTTATCATTTTTTCTTTAATATGATAAAGGGGTGCAATATTTTGCATAGAAAACAAGAAAAAGCTTGTGTTAAAAGAGAGAAATAAATGCAAAAAATAACTAATATTTATCAAGAACAAAATTCTGAACATGAGAGAATAATTACTATAAGGGAGAGGTGGTTATAGATTTGGAATTAGAGGATTTATGAGAGTTTGTTTCCATTATGACAAAAAGGTTTACAAATATTTTGAGTGCTCTCAGAGCCAAATGAAATGTCTAGGGGAAATATAATTGATGTTTGCATTTTAGAGTTTGATGAGAAGTCAATTAATTCACTTAACAAAAAGCTAAAAAAAGAAGCCATCATGATGAAGAGAGTTTGGTTAAAACCATAAAAGGAGATCAAAAAACTAATTTATAGAAGAAGCCTCTTTTGAATTATTTGTAAGTCCACGGGGAAATATTACATGGTTTATTTTGATGGAAAGAGCACTAATGATTTAGTTCTAGTGGATATGTTGGAAATTTTGGTTTGAAAAAAATTGCACATCCAAATCCATATTAGATTTATTGGTTGTAGATGGAACCCAAAATTATGGTAAAGGAGAAATAAATTTTAAATTCAAACATATAGTGATATAATAACATGTAATATCATGCCTATGGATATGATCCACATGTTTATTTTGAGTCCATGTTTGTTTGAATGAGAGGCCATACATGGTGGTAGAGAAAATATATACACCATTACCCAATATGGGAAGAAATATATTCCAATTATTATCAAGGAAAGAGATGAAGAGAGTGGGAGATATTATAGGGTGATACTTATGAATGGAAGGGGATACATGATAAAAATTTGAGAAGGAAAATAAAACCATACACTCAAGTAAAAGTATTCTTATAGAGGTGCATTAAATATAATAATAAGAAAAATGCCTTAGCTAACATGAAAAGTTGTCCTAAGGGTGTTGCAAGGATACAAGAAATAGTTTAGACAGCTACACTAGATTTGAAATGTGTGTATGATATTCCTAGGAAATTAGGAGAATGTTAGATGGGATATCAACTTATAGGATACATATTAACTATGGGCGATAAAGAAGGCACATTTGATATTAAAGAGTATAAACCTTAAAAAATCCAAAAGAAGAGGTAGAATACATTCTTAAAATAATAATTATTGAGGGGATTGAGGGAATAGAGGCTATTGAATGCTTAGTTAAGTGGAAGGGTAAAGCTATTAGAGGTACCACTTGGTTTATTCCTAAAATGGTATTATAATTACAAGTACATTGAAATGATAGATATCTCAATTACTTCATGAATAACATCTCACTTTATTTTATTATCCAAGTGTTTCATTTAGGCATGTTTGGAGACTTGAGCAATCAATGTCACCAAAAATCAAATTTTCTTCAATTTGGATTAGGTATGTGTTATGGCATTTTTTCCTTAGTGTATACAAATAGTCCACATTCACATTTAAAATCTAAATTAATTTCCCTCCCAATTGAGAGTATCCACTTTAGAAATGACATTTTTTCCTTAGTGTATATAAAGAGTCACAATTTATCAAAAGAGTTATTTGGATGGTGGGAAACTTTCATGATGGATATTGTAGACACTAAAAAATATCCCAAACGATATCATACACTCGAAACAGATTTAATAACATCATTTATTCTTTAACCCATCCTCTTTTTGCTTCATTAATTAAATTAGCCTAGCTATTTAATTAATTGCATCATTTTCGTCCATTAACCTAATTCATCAAAATCAGGTTAATTCATCCCCCTTCATGCTAACATTTCATCCTATTAAATTAAATAAATCAAAACATTTAATTTAATTCCCTAGGTCATCTTATTTAATTAAATAACCCAAAGTTATTTAATTAAATATCATTTAATCTCTCTCCCCCACTTATTAAATTAATTAATTTAATAAACATCACTTAATTCCTCCAAGTCCCCTAATTGCATGATTAAACCTTGTTTAATTAGCAATTAAACTAATTTTCTTCTAAAAAGGGAATATTCCCATGGAATATTCCTTATCCCCTTTTTGCACAATTAAAGTTTTCTTTTAATTTGTAAAATGCTTTTTTTCCTCACCCAAATGGATATTCCAAAAGAATATTCTTATTCCTCCATCATTTGAAAAAGGGATATTTTCACTTAGCTTCTTAACCAAGTTTTAACCTTTAACCTTTTGAACAAGTCACCTTTGACTTATGTGAGCAAGTCAAAAGTGTGTTTGTTTGGAGCAAATTTGAATCCTTGATTAAATCCCATCATGCATTCTCATCTGTTGATCCATGATCCATGCCTCTCATCTCCTATATCTTTGATTGTTGATTAATCTTTTCAATCTTAACCCTACATTCCTTATTTGCTCTCCTACAAATAAAGCATTATTTGGAGACAAATGGATCCATCTTTTTCAAAGAAAACTCATGTTGTTGAATTTGTATGCACTCACACTCATATTTCACTCATTTTTAGCTTGTTTTAGTTAATTTTAATTGCATAATAGCTTAGAGCATCCATTAATGTCTTCCATGCATCCATCTTAGTTTGTATATGAATTAGGGTTTCCATATTTTAGCTTAGAATTAGCTTAGATTATCTTAGCAATTACATAATTAGTTCATTTTTTAGCATAAAATCATGTTAACTTAGCTTGCATCATGTTTAATTTAGCATAAACTAGGTTTTCATCCATTTATCACAATGGTTTCATCAATTCTCTTCCATAGAATTGACTGAAACAAGCTCACTAATCACATGATTAGGAAAGGGTCGTTGTTTCACATCAACTCGACACCAATTCCAAAATAGGATAAGTTTCAAATGGGTTAGAGTAGGAATTTAATTGTTTTTGTAGTTTATAGCTTTCAGTTTCAATTAAACGTTTAGTTTAATCTTTTCAATGTGAATGATCTTGTTTGGTAGATGCAGGTTTATTTGGGTAAATTTTGCTTCAATTCATCATGGATTAAGCGTAATCGACCCACACTAATAATCCTCATCTCATAGTTATTATTTTTTGATTTCATTGTATTTAATTAGGGAACCAATATGGAGGAGAAGTATATTAGATGGAGAGTATTGCATGTATGGCCTTCTTAATGGTGACAAGATGGAGATTACATTCAACTTCTTGACTTGAATTGATATTCAATGAATGCCATATAATTTATATGGAGTTACCTTTTATAGGAGTTAAAATTTTAATCTTGAATTAAAACATTGACACCCTTGGAATAGTGATTCCACATTTAGAGGGAGATGCATGTTAGAGTTACTTTGTTGACTAGTTGTAAAATCTTCTAGCTAGGCACCCTACTTGAAGAAGTTATAAAACAAGGAGAAAGGAGATGATTTTGGTTGGGTTCCATATGAATTTTTTGAAATTTAAAGACTAGATAAAATATATGACTTCAATTAACTTTTGGAATCTCAAGGGTGTAGGTCTTTTGTCATTTTCCAGAGGTAGTCTTTGCTTAGGTTCCTAGTGTTAATTTATACTTTAATACTATTGGAATCCAACCTTGTATTATATAGAATTATTAAAAACATATCTTAGATTAATTTTGTGAGGTGATATTCCACCCAAATTCTTCCATGAAATTTTTATTTGAACAAGTTATTTCTATGCAATAAAATTAACACATTTCCTTATTTATGGTGTTCACAATTTATCAACAAAATCATCAAATTTGAGAGAAAACTAAAGGGTATGCGCAGGATCATGGTATGCCAAACAAGCCCTTAAGTGGCAATGAAAATTCAGAACAATTAGAGTTAGGCAACTTGATGTAAAAATTTGAATAAGTTATCTATATTATTTCAAAAACATG
>VDFB02338372.1:6825461-6868501 GCA_007258455.2 Sequoia sempervirens | reverse complement strand
CATATACAAAAATGACATCAACGCCAACTCAAACAAAATTTTACAATATGTGGCATATGCCATCTCGGTATCTATTCAATATTTACATGCCAAATGTCTATCTCATCCTAAACTACTGGTGGATCATCAAAATGGAGCCTCTTTGAAGCACTCGTTGCCTCTTAAGGTAGTTGCACAAGAAAAAGTCAAATCACAATTGAGATTAGTTATACTATATAATTTAAAATCGAATAATTAACATCAAAATCAATATACATTAAATTATAATTGAACTCTAAAATTGTAATCTTGATTACCTGAAATATCCATCTCTTCAAAGGGGTCGGAGTTCTAGAATATGCCCTCTCAAAAGAACCGACCAAACCATCTTTTGTAATTTCAATCTATATAGGTGAACAAAAACATAAAACTGATCCAAGTTAGTATACAATTGTCAGTAATAGGAACATATAAATACCAAACACAAAATAAAATGAACACATACTTCTTTAGGTGTTTCGACACCTCCTCCTTGAGCTACTTCAACACCTACTCCTTCAAGTGTTCCAATACATACTGCTTCGGGTGTTGTGGCCCTTGTCAACAAGGACGTATAGCTCATAATTCCCTGCACATAAAAATGACAAGTACATATGAAACTACCAATCTATGTCGATGTATGTATAATCAATATAAGATCTTAAAATTCTTAATTCAATCAAATTTGAGTTTAATTACCTTGCCCTTATCCAACATTACACTTCCATAATCTAGACAAGGTTGCACCTCGCTCGCAGAAGGTATTTCCCTAAGAGGAAAACAAGATAAACATATAAGTTATATAATTTCATTTATGATAATTCAAATGACAATCAAGTATATAATAAAAAAATGTAAACGAGTGAGTGCAAAAATATATACCATGTGCATGTCGAGGCCAAATGAAATGGCCCTCAGGGTGCTATCCGTCACATTTGTTAGCTCCTCCTTGGACATCAATTGTTAAATAGACCATGTAAATAAATATTAGTACATTATACTATCTCTTATTAATATTCATTTAAAAACAAATGCAAGTTATAAATTCACAACTTAAATTTTACCTGTGTCACGCCTCCAATGTCCCCCCCTCTAGCAGGAGAGGACTCTGTATGGTGTGCTCCACTCCCCTGCGTCTGATCTATAATATCCACATCGTGGAAGTCATAATCAGAAGTGTCTAGGGGATGCTCGGCAGGCTCTACAAGAGGACCCAAGCATATTTGTCGGCACATGGAGCAAGTATGTGGTACTAATACGGTGGACCGACGACGATGCAGCAGCACTCGGTTTCATCACCAACATCACCGTAATGTGGTTGAGGCTTACCACGGCTACGCAAACCAAAAGACCACCAAAGAGGAATACCGCGGGATAGTCTGTGTGGCCGCATCCTGCATAATATCTGGATGGTATACTGGAGGTGGCAGAGGAAGGCGAGGGAGGGGAACATGTGGGCGGGGTATTACTCTAACTGCCCCTTCTCTATCCTGGGGCATACCTCCACCAACGCCTTGGAAGGGTCTAATGTCAAAGTATTTGACATGATGCCCTAACACAAACTCAACATATAATTTTTTTATAAAGTAAAATGGTACATCCAAATTGTTGTTCGGTGGTTTCAAAAAAACCATACACCAACGATCCCAAAATTTTTCTACAATGTCTCTATGAGTGCACCATTTTATAGAAAGTTTTGTTTTATTAACATTAACTGGAAAACCAGTGCGGGGGTTAACAAATAAAGAGGCTATTTAGGCTTTGGTTATTCCAAGATCTTTCACATCATCATAGGACAATCCACATGCATAATATTATTTCATGTCTTCTCGCCACGAATGAAAGGCATTATGTTGCAAGGAGAGGTTTTCTATATTTTTAATTATTTCATTCATTGTGTTTGACATCGAAGATAATCGAGGGACTCTCGTATAAACTTCAGAAATGTCCCTTAATTGTTGCAATTTTTTAGAAATTAATTCTTGAATTGATGACTATGGAGGTGGTGGAGGTGGTGGTGGTGGAGGTGGAGGAGGTGGAGGTGGAGGAGGTGGAGGAGTTGGAGGTGGAGGAGGTGGAGGTGGTGGAGGTGGTGGAATTGGTGTATTTTCATTGTCAGCGCCATAATGCCTGATTCAATATAAAAACAAATCAATCTAATTAGAATTAGATAATATAAATGAAAATATTATAAAAATACCCTAGTTTATAACAAAAATCTATAAAATTTTCTAATTTTTAATCCAAATACATAAAAAACACTATTTCTAAGTCAAAATCCATTGCAAACATTCAAATTTCATCAAAATCCATGCTAAACTCAAATTTTTCATAAAAAATCTATCAAAACCACCCAACTATTTAGGTCCAACCTTTACTGGGAGAGTTATCAAACCACCATAGGGAAGCCATAACCATCATGAGCTTTAATCATGCTTTGATTCTTCATAATCGATCCTGCATAAAGTCTCATGTAACATACAATAACCTTTTGGATCATATTCACTATGTACATGGGGATCAATGAGTATTCCCCTTTCTGCTCGCAAACTCTGATATAAAGAAGACCATCGAAAGTGTAGTTATAGAAGCTATTAAATCAATATATGTAAAAGAAATGTCAAAACAAAAATATTGGTTTCTTCTCCTTTATGATTTTGGAATATTAATAATGTTTATAAAGATGGAAAAATCATTATCATCTTCTTCATTATCATTGTATTGAACAAAGTTTGTTGAATGAATTGGCAATGGGCTTGTAAATATTTGTAAGTATTGATTAAGTGAAAAAACCAATTTATTTCCTTTGTCATTAATAGGTCATCCAACTAGATTTGATTAGAATGAGGTCTTGCACTTGGTTATAAATATGCTTACATCTTTCCATATCATGTCGAGGTGTACGATGATATTGAAAAAATGTTTTTGCATTAAAGTTTGGTGGTAAAGGCTTAATTGTTTGAATATGACTAATTGGAGGAAGTTGGAATCATATCTTTGTTTCACCAACATGATCACATGGAGAGAATCAAACAACTATGAAAATTTCCCTATCTCAAGGGCCTAAATTTATATCTAGAAGAGTTATACACTGTAGTTACTTCCTCGGGCTCTCAATATTATGAGCAATTGGACATGAATGTTTATCAAGTAATGAATATTTTGTTTTTCTTTTAAATGATTGATAGTTGTTTTGAGGCATGAATTATATGATTGACCAATAGGAGCCTATGAAGGGGTACCTTCATACCAACTAATCGATATTCGATAATCATGAAGGGTTATACAAAAACGTGTTAAGGATGGATATTTCATTAGCAATTTCTTATCTTGAATATTAGTTTGTAAGTTACCTATAATCACCCTTTGAATGTCAACATCTTGAAGACTATAGGGGAATTTCAAATAAAGGGATTAGTATCATTTCATAAAGTTTTTTTATTTTCTCTTTAGGTCCTTGATTACAATGAACTAAATTTGTTAATGTAACTTGAGGACTGATGTTCACTTGAAAGTGTTAGAGGAAATCATTAATGAGTTGTGTAAAGGAGGTAATTGATTGTTTGACAATGAACAAAACCAATCCAAGGCCATATCTTTCAATGATCTAGAAAAGAGTTTCACTATGAGTGAATCTTCAAAAATAAAGTCTCTACACAAGGTAGTAAAAACTAACAAATGGTTATTAGGATATTTTTTACCATTGTACTTTCCAAAGCGAGGTATTTCAATGTTTTGTAGTATAGGTGTATTTAAAATAGTGAACATTAATGAACTATGTTTAAGGTATTTTGGATGTTTACTATTGGTTTGATTTTGGTTTAAGTTTGAAATTTGTTGTTGTAATAATCTCATGCTTTAAATAAAAAAGTTGATTTATCACAAAATCATTGGGCCACATGTTGTGAGAGTTTTTCAAGTATGGTGAACTAGTATGGAGGAATGGTGGGATATTATATTTCATGTTTAGGAGGGGTGATGAATATGAAGGTGTTATAGGTGAAGGGACAAAACTATTATAATTTCCACTAGAAATTCCTAAGCTTGAGTTTAAACCATTGTTATATTCCATCATTGATGCTATGATTGGAGGTGTAAAGTTGGGAATAGAAGGCATTATTGTGGGAGAGGAAACTTATTTTCCAAAAGGATTTTGAGCATTAGTCAAAAATTTCGTGAAACTAGCTACCGAAGGAATATTAGAATCTACTATATTAGCTAGGCTACGTAACACTTCTATCCCTTCCTAATCATTTACCAACTTCCCAATGCTATCCAAAAGAGGGATTGTTTCTCCATCCAAAGGTTCAATGCTTAAGAATTGTTGAATTCATTGTAGGTCTTTATCCAATTATTCTAGATTATCATTGGGGACCTTAGAAATAACATATGCCAAGTCCACATAAATGTTAGGTTACAAAAAAGACATGGGTAATGTAGGACTAGGGAGGGAATATAAGATGGATTGGGTAGACATAATACGTTGAGTGAAAGAGTTATAAGAATCAAGCTCAACATTGGCTATGATTGCAACATAGGAAGCCATAAGTCTACAACTACATCTCACGTGGGTATTAGTGAAGTGACACAAGGTCATGAAGCTCATAAATTTTCTACAAGATTCAAAACAATTTAATGCTAATGCCTGAGTAAATATAAAAACAAATCAATCTAATTAAAATCAGACAATATAAATGAAAATAGTATAAAAATACCCTAGTTTTTTTTTAAAATCCAACAAAAACCCTAGTTTTTAACAAAAATTAATAAAATTCTCTAATTTTTAATCCAAATACATAAAAAAACTATTTTTAAGTGAAAATCCATTGCAAACATTCAATTTTCATCAAAATCCATTGCAAACATTCAATTTTCATCAAAATCCATGCTAAACTCAACTTTTTCATAAAAAATCTACCAAAAAACCCTATTTTGAAAAAAATCAACTAAAATTAAACAAATCTAATTGAAAATTTGATTAGAGCAAATAAAAAATCAAGAATTTTACCTGTTGGAGATGGATTTCAAATCTGATATCTGATTTGCGCTTTCCACTGTGCGCCCGCCGCGGTTGAGCCGAATGGAAATGTGAATGAGTTTTGGTCGCCCGAATTTTTTTATATATATATGTCAACAAAATCGGATATCCGATCCAAATTGGATATCCGATTTGGATCGGATATCCGATTCTTAAATCTAAGTTTTTCCTCTACCTCGGTAGTCACCCAAGCCCCAGAAAGTCAACTCACCATTTTCGCGTTTTTGAGTCGTAGAAACACGTATTTTTTCTCCATTGCCACTTTTTGGCATACCATGATCCTACACATGCCCTAAAGTTTGATTATTTTCTATTTTAAATCAGTAAATTAGAATATTGTGAGGTGTTTATTGTCTTATAAAAGTAATAAAACAAGTGTTTTAAAAAATTCCCCAAAATTAGAATAAAATCCCACTTAAAAATATTTTGATTGTGTGTCTAGTTTTTTGAATGATTTGTCTAGGTTTATGTCTTTTTGAGCAAGTATTCAACTTTAGTTTGTCTTGTTTCTTAGGGCCCACATTAACCATTTACGTGAGCTTTTTGAACTCTTATTGTAAGGGAAAGGTTCCCATCAAATTACCTCCCTAACCTTATAGTAAGGTAAGGATGGGCCCATTCATATGACTTGTGAATCAAATAAATAATATAAAATATCCTTGCAAAGGGGTAAACAAGTGTGAATTTTTCACATAAATTTTAAGTCATGTGTTGGAGGTTCCTCTCTCCCACCTCCACCTTAAGCCTCTTTCCTTTTTATATTAAGTGTTGTGAAAATTGTCAATTGGAATGTTAGGGGATAAAGGCTCATGATAAAAGGTTTATGGTTAGATCCTTTTACTACTCTAGACTTGATCTAATTGTTGTTGTCGTGAGAGATTAAAGTAGTAGTTTTGTTTTTAGAATGTGCTTTAAAGTATATTTGATCTATTATTTCTTTTATTTATTCTAATCATGCTAAAGGGAAATGGGGTTCAATGATTTTGATTAACCCTTACTTAGCATGTTTTATTATGGAGAAAAATAAACTCTTTCTGTGTTAGAATTAATTGGGTTTTATTATCTGTGTGTGATCATAAATTAGGCATATGTTTGGTTTATACATCAAATGATTATAGAGATATGCCTAGTCTTTGAATTTAGATGTCTTCTCACCTTTCCTAAGTTCCATAGATTATTAAATGATATTTTAATATGAAATAAAATAAAGATGATAAATTGGATTAATAAATTTAAATAGAAATAAAATAAACACTTTTTTTGAATAAATCTTAGAAGGAAAATAAATTTAGTTTATCCATTAGAAAGTTGTAAAGGTGATAAAAAATATGGTATACCTAGAGTAACATACAAAAGGAGAGTAAAATATTGATTGAATAGGTTTTATGTGGATAGATTATTTTTATTATCCCCCTCAAATTGGGGATAATGTAGTCAAAGTGCTTCTCTATTCTCTTTTTTATCACCACCATGTAAATATGATTAATTCTCTATCTTCTACACTTATTCATCTTAAGAAATATTTTCAAGGGTTATTCAAAATAAATATTCTCATTTAAAATTTGTTTCTTGTATCAATGAGATAGTTTGTGGATCATTTTTAAAAATTAGAAAAGGGTTTGTCTTGTATTTCAAAATGGTCACATTTTATTTTGTTTTTTTTAGGGTATTTTAGAAATATCAAACAAGGAAAAGATAATTATTTAAGGAATATTCAATAGAACCTTCAATGCTAATGTTGATCTTTAGAATAATGTTGCTTTTTGAGAAAAATAATTAGGAGCAATCAAGAGGTAAAATACAAAGGTGTTAGGTTGAGGTCTAATTTAATCTAGATTAACTTATATACAAAGGATATAAATTATTTATATTTTTATAAAGTTCAAACAATCAAAGATAAAATATTAAGGCAATTAATATTGATGAAAACTTAATAAGGACAATCCTCAAATTAGGAGGGAATTTAATATTTTTTATAAAGATATTTTCACTTCTATAAGGAAGAAATGATATTGTGGTAAAATATTAAATTAATAAATACCCTGATTTAAAAAAAATAAATTCAAGCGATGATGCTAATTTAGACACTTCTTTCTTTGTTGATGAAATAAATAACGCTATTTCCTTTTTGCTAAAAAATCTCATGAGTAGATGATGAAACTTATCTAAAATTTCATAAAAGGAATAATGATTGGATTTACCTTGACATACTTTTTGTCTAAGATTAGAAGACAATACTATGTGTGAAACAAGATTATGCATCAATAATAATGGATATAGGTTTACATCCATTAGATACTTGGTATATAAAATCTTTAAAGAATAAGAAAGCCATGAAATAACATAGCATTTATAGTGCTTTTTCAATATGGTGAGGGTTGAGCCAAGTGTTGTAATTTATGGTGCCAATTAGTTGCCATAATTATGTGGAGTAGATTTGATCATGTATTAGGTTTCTTATGGACCCAAAATAAATGTATTGATGCATGTGCATATGCTACCCATGTGTAGGTTACAAACAATGTAGAAAGGATTATAGGAGTTGATAATACTATTTTGCCAAAGTTGAAGTGCAAACTGTTGAAGTTGTGTGTCATCGTAGAAGAGTGTACATACATTTATATCTTACACTATCTTAAATTGAACTATTAGAAACAATAATTGTACATATGTTCCTAAAACCATTCTACTAGAGTGTCTAATAATATGTGCAAAACATCTTGGAATAGTATTGTGCATGCAATAATAGATTGTGGCATAATATACACTTATGTTGAGTTAATATGTAGGAATGAGAATTGCAAAAATATGCACATAGAATATTTGAAAGGAATTAAATCATACATGCACTACTAGTACTAAAGTGTAGTACTAAAACTCAAAAGGTAAAATATTGACACAATTTTAAAGAATAATATGCCCATAAAGTTGAAAAAAGGCATAAACATGTTCTAAATTAACCCTATGAGAGAGACAGAGAGAGTGTTGAAAGATAATGGGTCTAAGATAATTTCAACATATAATTTAGCCGATAGGCTTCTTATTGTGGACTTGCCAGTCCACAAGCCATCGACATACCTGTCTCACACCCTACAAACCATTTGACAGCCATAGGTTTTAGCCGTAAACCCCTCTCTTGAGCCAGAAACAGCTTGCTATTAAATAATTTGGTGGAGGTTGGTTACATTTGCAGAGTGAATAAATGCAGATCAATCTAGTCTAGATCGATCATGTACACCTGTAAGGTTTCCTGATTTCATAGATCTTCGCTTTTAATGCCTTCATAATTATGCCTTGCTATGCCTTGCTGTTAAATCCCGCTGCCTTTCACCACCGTCGAAAATGTATAGAAATATGTTGGAGGTGACTTCATCAATCCATCAATTGTCATTTTTCATTCCCAAAAAGCTGCGTTGAGAGAGGCTATGAAGAAGAGTTTATCTGTGCCGTCTCACCAAATAACAGGTTTTTCTGTCATTGATTGTATTTTCATTTTCATTTCCTCTTTACTTACTGCGTATAAATTCTGCTTGTTTACATTTTTCTTGTATCTATTTTAATATTATTTTTTGTAATATGGGTTTTTATGGACATCATTTTTGGGGTTGTTAGGTATGAGTATTGTTTTTAGGGTTTGAGCATCGAAGTCTAAGAAATATAGGGCTAAAACCCGAGAATTTGCAAATGTTTGTGGCTGGTTTACAATTGGGGCAAGGCAACATGGGCGACCGTTCCAGCGATCTGCTTAGTGGCAGGGCTTATTACCGCGCTCAACGTCCACAGTAATATGTTAGTCATAATGGTGGAGCTTCTGCTACCGAGGTTAATAAGTTAGTTGTAGAGAATAGGGAGCCTAAAAATTGAACTTGTTTTCAAGAGAAATGCCGAAGTGTAAACTCATCTGCTTCTTATGAGCTTTTTAAAATGTTTTTGAATTTTCAAATCTTGGCTAGCTTCACCCTTCTGGTTGGATATCGAATGTCTGATAGGATTTTAGAAAATGGTAATAATGGTTCCAGGCAAGTAAAGTATGAACGAGCAGAAGAAATATTTATATTGGTTTTACAGGCCTTGTGGTTAAAGGTCACCTGTTTATTTATTTTGTTTTCTTATATTTTTTCAGAAATCTTTCCTTGTTTCTAATTTAGTATCACACAAATTTTAAACTGCATGCCAATTTTTCAGATAATGATTGGAATAAACTTGACATACGCCCTGTTCTTTTCTAGAGTTTGGGCTTTGGCGCAAATGCTTGCTTGTATCTTTCTGTTATGACTGGAGCTGTGCTTGTTGTAATCTTTGCAGTAAATGCAGTATCTTAAGATTTGATTCATTGATGGTCGCCATTCATCGTCTCAAGCTAAAATATGCCGCAATAGGGAGACTCTCTTGGTTCACCTCATCTTTTAAATTTTTTTGCTGTGGTCGATTTTGGTAATATTTCCCTCTAAACTCTGCCCCTTTTTCTCATCAGCATCATTGATAGCATGACATGGTTTCTTCAGAATTTTGATTTAAGTCATTTGCCATAGTGCCAGTGATTTTTTTATTTTAGGTATCTATACTCTGACACAAATTCTCTCGTTAATATGTTGTTAGGTGATTGAGATCAAGACTGCGATACTCAAATGCGGATTATTTCAGGGGAAGGCCTGTAACCCTCAGATAGTTAATTATATGCACATCCACCCACCCAGAGGCATAGTTTAGATCGATTCCTCAAGTAGAAGAGGGAGTAGAGATCTATTCGCCCCAACTCCCACTGTTTTATTATCGATGTTCTGTAGTAGAGTAGGGTGATTCTCTATCTTGCCATTCTATCTGTTGTCGGGTTGGGTGCACCCCCTGCCATTGTCCTTGGTTGCAAAAATTGATTCAAAGGCATAAAAGAACTTTTCAACTATACTAGCAGCTGGGGGAAGAATGGAGCTACAAATGGCAGGGACTCTAGTAGCAGGGGTTTTCCCTCCCTTCGGATGGGTTTCTTCTTATTGAATGGGAGAGCCTACCATTGTTTCATCTTTTTAAGTTGTGAACAATTTCTTATTGCCCTCCAAGACTCTAACAGAGAAGATATATTCTTACAGAAATATGTTAAAGCTTTTTTGTTCAAATTTTGCATCAGACCCCAAGTCACCAACTGCAAAACTCATCTACCATAACATTAGGTTCTTAGAGCATCACGCTCCTATGTCTTTGCTTCCTTTCACATGCAAATTAATGATATGTATTGTATGTAAACTCTGGTATCTTTGGTGCGTATGGCTATAGTTATTCCATTGACTCTTTGCAATGAAAAGTCTTGTGATTTGCCATTGATTACGAGGACTTTAAAAATGGTAAAATGAGAAGTGCATGCCAAGCACTATTAGGGTTTCCACTGTCAAGCCAGACATCCAAAGTTCGACACCCACTAAGTATCCCATTTGTGTCCTACTTCATCTTTTATACATATCTTTGTCTGTTACTGCCTACTAGATTGTACACTTTGGTATTAACATTAATAGTTGAAACATTCCTTGCCTGATGCCTCAAAACACATTTGAAATCACAGCTAATATTTTCGTTTCAAAGGCTGTAAAAAATCTTGTCTCAAGCTCAAGAATATAGTAGCTCTGAAACCCTCGTTTATTGTGAATAGATTGAAGCAGCAGTTGAAGTGAGATGGTTTTGGTTCAGATCAATTTCTTACTATTTCTGCGTTGGTAGGGTTCCATAGTATTTTTCTTGCAAACTCTACCCTTTTTTCCTTGTTGGCATCATTGACAGTACACCACAAATTACATAGAATCTTGAGGTAAATCACTTGTTATTGTTTCACTGAGTTTTTTTTTTTTTTTTTGGGGAATCTGTACACGGTCAGATAATTTGCTGTTATTTTCTATTTCATTTCAAAACAATTTTTTTGTTATTTGTTAAGTAAAGTAGAATAATCACCACCTGGAATTCCTAATCGAAGTATGGTAAATGCCAAGTGCTGATCGCGGTTATTTCATGTCTTAATTAGGAATGATCAAGGAAAGAATAACCCCAATGCCTTCATTTTTACCCAGTGAGGAAGAAGGAATGCACTAGTATACATTATAGTACAGTTTGCACCATATCAAAGTACTCCCTCCATGTGATCCACAATCTAGGTGTGAAAGAGTATCTGTGGGGTTTGAACTAGGAATCTCACTGTTATTGGAACAGTGTGTTACCACTGCATCCCAGACTCAAACTAGTTTTGCTCTTGGTTGGTAGAGCATGCTAAATGCACTCTTATAAGAAACAATTTTACAACAGAAATTGATGCACAGCAAAAAAATTATTGGGAATTTATCTGTGTGTTCCAATTCAGAAAACAATTCCATTCATCTATTATGGTTAGTTGGTATCCACTGGATCCGTATGTTGTACTGCATGATACCCTTCTAATGACTTTATGAGATTCACATTTCAACTGGTTACATTTTATAGTCTGGATTGACTTATTTATGCATCATGAAGTAACAATGGCTAAACTTTAATCAATAAATACGATTTTTAGTCTTATGGGGCAAATTAAGGTTTTAATCTTTGTTTATTGGAATGCTTAGCTGAAATTTTTATTTGATGGCAATCCTTTAGGTCAACTTTGGATTCATTTGTCTCAGTCAAAATTGCCTACCTACATTTTGCAAATTTCTTGTGTTGATTTATCCAAGTATATGGTACGTACATATTATTTTAGTTTGCAAATTACTGAGCAAGTTGCTAAAAGCTAATTTCACCTTTGCACAGTACCAGCCAAAGTCTATGTAGAGCAGGACAGATTATTTGTAGCCCAAGGATAAATTACATTGAAACATTCCATCTGTGTAACTAGCAGTGTGTTTTGGTTGATAATCTATTAATCTATCTCTATCAATAAAGTTGCCTATTAATCAAGTATTATGGTTGTTTGGGTCCATAACATACCCTGTCAGTTGTGCCTTATGATAATCTGTTACATTTAACAGATTATCATTTTATATGAGTATGACGTTAGTAATTTTAACTAGAACATTTAATTGTCTGAATTGACTTGTATGATGCATAATGAAGTGGCTATATTTTTGTATCCTCATAAATTTCTACGGGACAAATTAAAGTTGTTCTCTTTTTGTCATTGGAATTGTCAGATGTAATTTATCCTTGAGACCAACATTGGAGTCAGGCACCTCCACAGCCATGTTTGTCTACTTACACCCTGTGAGATTTTTGCATTTATTCATTCCAGCCTATGGTACCTATATTTTTGCGTAGTTTGTAAATGATCTAGAGAGTTGCTAAAACCTGCCTTTGCCCAATTTGTTTGTGCTCATTCCTAACCAGAGTTTTAGAACAGAAAAAAAAATATTATTATTTGTAGCATGGCACAATTTGTATTGATACATTTAGTCAGTGCAACTACTACTGAGCTTACCTGATAACAATCTCATTCATGAAGTCACACCTATTAGTATTAATCAATTAAGGATTTTGTTTGAATTGTTTATATGTTTTTTTCCTGTATGTTGCTTAGCTCTTGTTTGTTTCCAGTTGATTCATGTTTAATTCATTTGTACATACAATCATGATTAGGCATCCTACCGTGCCATTTGCATTTAAATAATTCTATATAGATACCAAATTTATTTGTGTTGTTATACAGGTCTAGGATTTTTTATTTGAAATTTCTTTCAGTCTCTATGTTTCTTGGCCTTCAGGTAGCTTAAGTTGTAATATTTGTGTCTTTAAGTCAGAAATAGCATGAAGCTCACAAAATAAAATAAGAATATTTTTTGCTGCTGAAGGTTCCTAGACAATTTCAGATCTATTAACAAAGCAATCATGACATACCTTTCCAATACCAAAGATATTTGTGTTGTTATACAGGTCTAGGATTTTTTATTTGAAATTTCTTTCAGTCTCTATGTTTCTTGGCCTTCAAGTAGCTTAAGCTGTAATATTTGTGTCTTTAAGTTAGAAATAGCATGAAGCTCACAATATACAATAAGAATTTGTTTTGCTGCTGAAGGTTCCTGGACAATTTCAAATCTATTAACAAAGCAATCATGACATACCTTTCCATTGCTTCCGGTGTACCTGGATCATCCATGTTCTATTCAATTACTTCCAAACTGCTCCCCTTACTCATAAGTGACCAAGCAATAAAGCTTCAGCCACCATTTTTGGCATATTCATTTCATTTAATGGTGGTGGTTGCAGTTATAGTTAAATTCAAAAGTGGGCTTGTCTGCAGGGGATTAGGGTTGTTTTCTTTTATTTCAAGTACAAATGATTATCTTTGGCAGAGGAAAGACAAATTTCTTTAAAAAAAGGGTTGGTGAATACTAGAAGGCTTCTGTTATGTCGAGTTTGACCAACACTGAAGGCCATCATGTATTTAGCCAAAATTTTACACAGATTGACCCATTCCGCAACTAACAACTATTGGCAGAAAGCAACAATTTAACGGAAAGTTCTGTGAATGGCCAGCAATCCATATTCTTGTGCATTTGGCATCCACTAATGATCAGAGATGTGCAATTACATGATTTGAGGGTAGTTAATAGAAAGTGAACCATAAAAGGACTGCAAGTTAGAAAGCGCCTCGTATAAAGGTTCAAGATATTTCAGATTCAATTCTCATAAGCAGAGACATCTATCATGAGGTTCTGAAATACTCTTTTGAGCATTGTGCTTGGAAAGACCAGCATGAGAAAACTTCCCAGAGAACCATAGAATGAAATAAAACAGAACAAATAAATGATTTGGGCAGCATACAAATTACAAAAAATTAAACCGACAATGGTGATTGCCAAAGTAATTCCTTTCACAAATATAAATATACGATGTTTGAAAGGAGCCTCATAACAATACCTTGTGATTACAAACATGTAAGTCCTTTCACAAATATAAATATACGATATATTTCAAAGAACATACTATTTCTCACTACATTAGTGACTATCTTAGTGAGGTGGTCTTCAACATGCATTTCAAAATCTCAACCCTTTTTACTCTTATTACACAAACTTTAATTGAAGAAAGAAAAAAGATCATCACCTAAATACACAGAATGATATCACCAATCTAAAAATGCAGCTTATTTCTACCTTTTCTTCTTTAAAAAACAAAAATAGAAACTCTGTAATCAAAGCATTCAACGTTGTTCTCCTCCAAATACATCTTTATTAATAACTCCTGTGTATGTGAGAGTTCATTGATCAACACTCAAAATCAATCTCCCTCGAAAAGCCACGTTGCAGAGTAGAGACCAAACAAATGTGTTTGGAAGATTTTTTTGTAAAAGAAAGGAAATGGTCTTAGCAGGGAGCAAATCTGCCACCATAAAATTTCATTTGCTGCTGGGATGATTTGTCATGTTATTTAGGTAGATAAAAATTTTCAGATCTATTCCTTATATAAATCAACATCAGTGTGCCAACAGTTTGAGTTTCAGCCAATACAAGTCATTCATCTTAGATCTTCATTTGAATCCATCTACCCAACAAGCAACTGGTCTTCAAGAAGTCTCCTTTGTCAACTCATAGGTCTGGCTGAAGAAGAAAATGTGGCTGCTATATTCACTGCTGCTGCCATTTCTGAGATGTGTATTGCAGAAGTGGGTATTTGATCCTCTATGGCTTTGCCTTGCATTCAAGCAACCTGTTGAACAGTTATTTTCTCCCATTAACAGCTATGTATTCATTGATGATTATATCTCAACTTCCTTTAAAGCTAATCCTTGCAAGTGAACAATGCAATATTGAATGCAAGTCAAAATGTCTTTCTCTTGTGATGTATTTTGTGAGGCCAGAGCTGGGTGCTATGTAGGCCTTTGTTTTGTCTTGTTAGAGCAGATTGCTACTATGACTGGATGAGTCAGGTCAACCTTGATTTTGTCTTCTTGTATTTCTTGGTGATGAGTTGAGTGGATGTCTGACTGGTGAATTGACTCAGCCTTGATTTTTTCTTCTTGTATTTCTTGGCGAAGAGATGAGTGTAATTGGCTCGTGAAGTAGGTGGGCTATTTCTCTGCACATGTTTTTACATTTGACTTTCAATTTTTAAAGTTTAATATGCCATTGTTGACACTTGTTTGTTGCCTCCCCTTTTATTCCTGCCTGCAATGTCTTATTTTTAATGTGTTTTAATCCAAATTGGACCTTCTTTAAAGTAACCAGGAAATGGGTAGATGGAGGGGGGTTAGCCACTTCAGTGGTTATGTCTACAAAATCAAATTTTGTGCAACACGGTGCTACTTTTATATTTTCGAGCATAAATTATTCAGGAAATATGCAATCGCATGTGTGGGATTTTTGTCACACTTCTTCCCACAGTTTTTCATAATGACATTGTTTTTTCACTTTTTGTTTTGTAGTTATTCAATCACAATTAAGAAATTAAAATGTTTGTATTCACTTTTTTAAATATTTAAGCTCGGCTTTCTTTTATTTTAATTGTAGTCAAATCTCTAAAAAATAGCTACCTCATCCATTATTTTATAGTTCTTTTTTGTAAATATAAATGTAAATATTTAAAATTAGCATTAAGAAAAAGAAATTAAATAAGAAAAAGAAATAAGAAAAAGAAATTAAGTGTGGCTAAAATTAACAATGTCAAAGAATTAATAATAATTTTTAATTAACTTATGCTTTCTAAGTCTTGTTAATCTATTTTTCTATAGTGTGGAGTTGAATGATTTTTTGATATTAGCTAACATTAAGTTCAATCTTAAATTTGTTTCATTTAGGAATGGAAAATTTTGGTCGTCATATAGACATCATTGAAATATCGAGTACCAATAGTTCCCTTGATCTTCCATTTTCTTTATCTCTCATGATCAATTGGGGTGGAACTCCTACAAGCATGGTTCAAGATTTTTTAGCCGATATCACTACTAATAGCTTTGACTTTTTATAGAAAGCAAGGACATTTGTTCCAAACATACATTTTTTATTATTATTATTGGAATAAGAAAAACATAATAACAAGCAACAATAATGCTGAAAACATACAACAACAATGCTGTTAAGGAACAACAGTAGGGAATCCAACAACAATGCTGTTAAAAAACAGCAGCAGAGAAGTCCAGAGAAAAACATCTACAGGCTGATACAAAGTGTGCAAGGTTTTGAAATTCAGTCAATGGGAGAGACATTGAATTGCATCCATTCAACTTGTGACACGCTAGCTACCTTTTGGACTTTCTTACGGGAAATGCAAGTTGTTGAGCACTATAGATGAGGTGGTGCTTCATACATAAGACTCACATTCTAGAACTATCTAAACAATGTCTAAAAAAAACTTTAGTTTTCCAAATGTGTATATCATATAATATTGTAATGTGATTATGAGGTCTACTAACTATGGATAGCGTGCTACTTTTTGTGAACTTTTTGAGATAAATGTTATTTACCTATTGATACAAACAAGGCAGTGGACCTAGTAGTAAATTTACATTCCAAAATTACCTAGATAGTATGTACTACACATCCACTTCAAAACTATGTAAATTGTATGTGATATTCAAATGATTTTATGTCCTCTATTAACTATAGATATGTCTTATTTGTACTTGATGTTTTACATATGCAAAAGATGTTGATACTTTTCTTTCATGCTTTTTCTTTTACATCTTATGGCATCGTATTCCACCTATGTATCGTTCCCTACAACCAATTCTTCCAACAATAAATGAGAAGATCCATTTTTTAATTTTTTATATTTTTACAACTCATTCCAATTTTATAGGAATATTTCATATGCCTAACGTTATGTCTATATATTTTTATATACCAATTATGTATTGTTTCAATTCATTTATTCTTTTCCCTTTATTTCCTATCGGCGTCTCCCTTGAACCTCCTGTAGGTGCAAGTGCTAGTAAAATAAAACTTTGAAATGAACAACAATAAACAAAAAGAAACACAAAAATAAGATTGAAACATATATACTATGGGAAAACCCTTTCAAGAAAACCTCTACCTCTAAAGCACCAAACCAATGTATTTATAACAATAATACAATCATAGTACAATATGATGATCCTTAACATGGAGATAAAAATGATACTCCTCTAGAGAAAATATATTAGAATAATGCCATACAATACAAATTATTTGTCTTAATCTCAACCCAAGCACCCAAATATATAGGAGAGATCTAAACAAAAAACTATGATGGTCTATGGAAAAATATGTATCAAGAACACTTCCAAATATGGTGCCCACATCCCATAGCACAAATTAAAATATGGTGTCAAAATCCCATCAACTTATGTGATGGATCAACATGCTAACAACAATATATTCCTCTTACACATCATAGCCACTCAACAAACTTGGATGCACAATTTGTTCATCTATATAATTTTTCAAGATGCTTTATGACATGCATCATAAATTATCATGTTGTTCAAGATTCTTAGTCCACCTTGAAACCTCCCTCTTTCAAGTTCTTACACACACCATAACATCTCTTACCCATATTAAAATACTATAGGTTCTCTTACACATCTTATTGTTGTACACACTGGAATACTGAGAGGGGGGGTGAATCAGTGTTTTATAAAATATCAAACCATCCAGAATAGTTAGACACTTTAAAACCTACTACATAAGAAGGAATATGAAAGATGAAGACAATGCACAACACAAAACAACACCAGATATACATGGACAACCCCATAGGGGAAAACCATAATGAGAAAAGTTGCTACGAGCTACTGTCCTAATCCAACCTCATGAGATGAACAAAATTTACAAATTTGTTCTAGGGCTACAACCCAAGGAAGCCACAACTCCCTAATTATAGTTTTTAGGGTCACTCCCAAGGAAGCTACAACTCCTTGATTTCACAACTTTGTTTTAGGGCTACAAACCAAGGAAGCTACAACTCCTTGATTTGAGAACACACTCATGAATGATTACATAATGATAGTCCTTCCACTATCTGAAACTGACAATTAAGATCACTCCTTTTGTTTACTGCAATTCTTCTTTTTCACTTCTTCAAATGTCTTCTAAGCTACCAAAAAAATCATTGCTTTCAACAATCAAAAAGTTTCATCTTGGCTCACCGCCTCCAAAAATAATTAAGCACACTTATACACTTGTCTTTTGTTATAGAGATATGATCAAATTAAAATTGGACAAGATTTTCCACAACTACTCTTTCTCTTTCAATCATTCATACAATTATCATCATGAATCTACACTCCTTGACCTAGATCAACTAGGTTTAAAATTTATACATGATATTGCATTGATTACATTACATGTTTATGTATAACAATAAAAATATTACATCTCCAAATCGGCCAAGGATAAAACAATCAATATGAAACATGTAGAGGGCAAGACCCAAAAGACTACACACAACACCAAGAAGAGAAACATGGCTTGTGGACTCGAACACACACTTACCTTGGTCCCAAACTATCTTCACACCTTCGATATTCTATGAACATCATCTGTGTTAGGAATTGTAGGTAGAACAATATCAATTATATGCAGATTAAAGTTAAATGCACAACAAAATTTAAAGAAAAAGAAATTACAGTTAAAGACAAACACCAGTTTAATGTGGTTCACCCAATTTTGGGCTATGTCCGCCAACAAAAAAGTCTCTTTTATATCAAGTTTAAATTTAGTAAATGATATTTACAAATACTTGTAGCAAATTTTGTAACTTGCAACAATGTTTTACCACTACTTTGTGTTGGAAATAGGTTGCCATTCAATTGCAAATCCTAAACATTAATTATTTCATGTATCTCCTAGATTCTTGGAATGTGTTCAACAACACTAAGATTAGGATGAGATTAATATTTGATGAAATAATCATGATTATTGACATTTGTAATTAATTCTAAATGTAAGAAGCATGTGAGGGCATCCATAGTGAGTTCCTAAATAATAGGGGCACATGGGACACCCACATGGTAAGGTGACACTCACCTTGTGTTTAGTTAACTATACGGAGTAACAGTTTTTGAATGCATGTAAAGATCCTAGGAGTTAGGATTTGATGTTTGCATGCTTGAAGTTTAGTTCAGAATCAGTTTAGTTCAGTTTAGTTTAGTTTAGTTTAGTTCAGTTATGGTTTAGTTGTCTTTAGTTAGTTTCAGTTGTATGTTAGTTAACTTCAGTTAACTTGGAATGCATGGCTAATAACATTGAGTTGTATGACAGATAACAGGGACTACCTCCAGTTAACAGGGGATGACCATTCTTTGGGAATGGTGTTGAGTAAATGTTTCAGTTGACAAGGAATCACTTGGAGCCAACTTGGGTGCCCAAGATGCTTTCTTGGAATTAACTCCAATGCATGATAAGATATTTGTGAAGGCTTTGTTAAGTGGGACCCTCTTTTGGGCGTCATCTTTGAGGAAGAGCTTTGTAATTATCCCCAAAGTGAAGGATGAGTTGTAGCTTTAGTTTGGGATGCCCAAATGGGTAAAGCACATGTTGTAAGCTTTAGTCTCTCACAGAATAACTCAACTTGAAGCAATATGGCGTACCTTTTCAAGGGCTTGAGCTTGTGCATTGTAATTATCACTATTTGGAGATTACAAGGTTGCATATTGTCTCTATATCTCATTCAAGTTGAAGAGAGTTTTTCATAATTGTTATTTGCAGGTGTGAAGAAGATTGGTAAAGATAGAAGAAGCATTCTCAAGCAAGAATTGGAGCTATTGTAATTCATAGATTGAATAATAGAATAATTCTTGGTGGAGTTTTTCCCCAAAGGGTTTCTCCACGATACATCTTGTGTAATCTTTCTAATATCCTGTCTAGTTCTTCTATCAACTTCTCTCTACATTCTACAACAATAAAATGGATTAATCAAGATAATCACCCACAAAGAATATATGTAACAAAGAAAAGACTTACTTAGATCAGCAATATTAAAGTTTTACATAGTATTAAGCTAAGAAAACACCTCCTTTTTCAATGCTTTGTTTTACCCGCGCTTTGCTACGTGCACCTACAACATAGACCTGCCACAAATATATGACCCTCTATTTTTTTTGCATACACGACCTACAATAAATACACTCTAAAATTCATGCACAACAATCTACAAACTGATATTCATGCAACTGTTGGTTTTCCTCACGTGCCATGGTTGTTGGTAGTCCACACATGATTGTGTCCAATGTGCAACCAATAATCATTCAAATCTAGGTAGTTTTAACTATTATTAACCATCTTCTAATTGTATTGTAAATACAACTTGATAGCAATTTTCTTATTAAAATATTGGTGATTTTTTGCTTCAGGGGTGTTGCCCCCAGTAGTTCCTACTGGGGATGTTTCCCCAGATCGCTACCATGGGCATTGCTCTCAGGCCCACACCTGGGGGATAAAACCCATGAGCCCCATAAGAGGGGCACTTCCCCCCTTGCATTGCCCCACTAAATAATTTAGGAGGAAAACACAATGACATAAGGGGAAAATTAAACCTCTGAGCCTAATCGGGCTCCTCAATACAACAATCTACATGCTTTGCAAATACAAATTAGGTCAGCCATAAATAAGAAAATTTAGCTTGTAGCATGTCAACATTCACATCCCTTGGTGGTACATAAGAATGATAATTCATTATTTTTATCTCTTTCAAATGAGTCAACATGACCCATACAACATCTTCAAACACTCCATAAGCTTTTCTCAAACTTGAATTTATCATGCACACCACCAACATACCTTGGTCGGCCTTAGCATAACCTGACAAAAACTTCATTATAGACCACAAGATATACTAGAGAAACCAAAAGAAACTTTGAATAGTAGCATCAAACATCACATGATATTAAGGAACACTCCCATATTTCCCTTTCACAATTTCATATAGCAAAAAGCTTTCACAAGCCAACAAACATAGAAACCAATCACTCGACAACACAGTCTTGTACCCTATCATTTATAAATTTCTCAATGAAAGGATTATTATATGAAACTTTGGATATAGCACCTTCACATCTCAAAGAAATTAACTTTTTAACCATATAACCATATCTACAAATACGAAGATATGTAGATCAAAATTTGAACCTCTTAGAATATCTACATAGAATCAATAGAGACTTTAGTATGTCACTCTTAAAAACACCTTTCTAGTAACCCAATAGAATTGAAACTTGGATCACACATTCCTTTAAACAACATAAGGCCATGATCCAAACCATAGGAACAAAAAATTATCAACAAAGAAATGTGGAGCATTTCTCAGAGACTCTAGCAACCAAACAACTAGATTGCAACATGTTGCATAAAACTTTTGACATCAATGACAACCAAACTACAACAATCTCCCCCTTTGGCATTGATGAAAAAACCCATATGATATGCACATTTTCTCCCCCTTTGACATCAAGGATAGAGGGAAAAATGACATTCTCTCCCCCTTCATATTGGCTCCCCTTGTCAGCAACAACCACTACCTACTCCACTAAGAGGTAACCTTCATCAGTCCAAGAATAAAGATATGACTTGAATTACTCCCCTTGGACAAATGCACAAACTATGCATCTAGTAAGGAGGGGAAATTACCCCTAAACTTTTTTCGAGATATTTAAAAGTATTTTTGCAAGTTCCTTTGTGAAAATATCTACATATTAATCCTTTGTAGATACATACTCCAACTTCACTTCTTTATCTGCAACCTTCTCTCTCAAAAAGTGATACCTGATTGATCTATTCTTGTTTCTAGAATGCATCATTGGATTCTTTGAAATATTGATAGAACTTGTATTATCACATAGAATAGGAATGGGCTCATCACTTTATCTTGATATCCTTCAATGTTTTCTTCATCCACAACACTTGAGTACAATAAGATGTTGCAACAATATACTCTACTTCTATTGTTGATAAAGATACTGAATATTGCTTCTTACTATACCATGAAACCAACTTGTTTCCTAGAAAGAAAGCACCACCACTAGTATGTTGCATAGGCAACTACCGTTGCACCAAAAGACCGACCTACTAATGCCTAATACAATTGCCAGATTTATACAAGATCCAAGATCCATAGGAGGTGATTAAGCCATGCCACAAACCCAAGCGTCACACTGCACAACACAAGGATACCAAGGGAAAAAATATTTGCAACAATCCTCCCTAGCACAAGTGAGGGGTTTGAACCTATGACCTCAGCTCTGATACCAATTGTTGTATGTAGGTGACTTTCGTTGTACCAAAAGATCAACATGTTAATGCTTGATACAACCGCCAAATTTATACAAGATTTAAGATCCACATGAGGTGATTAAGCCATGTCACTAACCCAAGTGTTGTGTTGCACAACATAAGGAGACCAAGGGTGAAAATCTTTGCAACATGGTACTCCTTCTATCATCAACACAACCAGCCCAATCAACATCAATGTATGCACTCATATCAAATTCATTACGTTTTGGATACCATAATCCATAATCTAGAGTGCTCTTCAAATATTTGAGGAGTCTCTTGATTGCCTTCACATAAGTTTCTTTAGGATTACATTGAAATATTGCAACCAAACATACCACATGCATAATATCAAGTCTTGAAGCAATTACGTATGTCGAGATTCCAATCATAGATCTATATAGAGTTTGATTATCTAGGGGAGTATCATCATATTTTCTCAAATGACAACTAGTTACCATAAGAGTAATCACTAGTTTGTAATCTTCCATACCAAACTTCTTCAACATCTCCTTGACATACTTTTCTTGAGAAATAAAGATACCATCATTTAGCTGAGGAACTTGAAGACCAAGTGTTGAATCCTCACTACTACCAAAGATCTTGTTAAACTATGGTTCTAGGCTATCCATGAAATCATGATAACCATATCCTAAATGAAGATCATCCATGGTCCATGCACACTCAAATATAATACCAAAAACTCTAGATAATAAAGTAGAACCGAGATCTCCAAGCTAAGAAGATAAAGCATCACCAAAACATCACTTATGAAAGGCTCCTAGTGAATCATGTAACCAAGTGATTCATGACATCATGATAAAAAATATGCTACTGGTCCTAACAATTGACTATCCACACACTAGTCATTCATCCTCTCATCCCAATGCAACATACCAATACACAAATGACCACAAACAATGCCAACTAATCAAATCTATATCAACACTAAAATATTTTTTGATATAGATATTATACATCTAAATCATAACTACAACCAATAGGTGGCCAATCTAGAAAATTACATAAATAATATATACCAAACCAATGCAACATGCAAGCTCGCCATCACATTAGTCACCTATAAATTGAGATAATACAGAGGATAACCTATAAACCTCTCATGAGTCAAACACCAAATCAATTGTAAATATAATTTGAAACATAAATCCAAAAATGAGTGACCATAGTCAAGGAACCAAATAAAAATATGTGAGCTAATAACAACTTCCTAAAATTGAACGACATCACCACTTGTAATCATGAATCGATAAAATATCATAACCTAATCCTACCAACTACATAAAAGACCATGTTATGCCAATGCTCAAACATAAATGAATATCCATTACACTTATAATCATCACCATATTTGTACCTATAATAAATTGTCACTAAATTGAGACTCCTAGTTTCACACATATATCAACTATGTCCTCAAACTAGAAGAAAACTTGCATACTTGTCTCCATCAAAATCCACATTCTAAAAATGCCTATAAACCTACATCAAGAACCATCAAATTTGATAACCTAATGTACCTTCATATCAGTCTCATAAAAAATATATATTCTCATAATTTTTTTTTAAAAATTGGTCTAGATGCTCACATAATCATACCATAAATATCACACTACTACAAGTGCTAAAAAAGTAGTACAAACCTATCTCTATTCATCCAAGTGAGAAACCACCTAATCTGCTATGTAGTATATTGTGAATTCTCTCCATTAGTTCTTCAAATCTAAAATATGATTATGTATGCTCAATATATGACTTGTTAACCATTCTGAAAGAAATGTTGGCTTCAAGCACCAAATTTTAACACAAAAAACAAAATATGAAGCCCAAACCTATAGCATTACATAATGCTCAAAGAGGAATTTTTTATTCCCATAATTCAAAAATTTGATACTGTATGTGAAAGTTATTCCTCATAGAATAAAAACCCTCTTATGGATAGAATGGGGCAAAAAAAAACCCTATTTGTATTATTGATTTATCTTGCATCATCAATGGTGCAAGGGTAGTTGTTGGGAGGTAGTGGTATGAGGTGGCAATGCATGGGCATCAAATTTTGGTAGTTCCAAAAATATTTTAAATGTTTAATGTTTCAATTTAAAAATTCTCTTTAGCTATGTCCATGGGTCTATCCAATTAGGGGCTAGGACTAGGGGCTAAGCCCACTATCCATGGTAATTTTTTTGGGGGGGTTGAACAAGGATGATGTTGGAGTTGATTGTTGAACCTCCATAGCTCCCAGTGATCCTCTGCAACCAAAATGCCTATCACACATGAGATAAATCAAAGCAATGATTATGCTATACAAAATTGAGAAGAAATAGATTGAATACATAAAAGCAACTGATATGTGCAATGCATTAATTTGAATTATTTTGAATTAGTGATTAGAATATACAATGAATGCTTATAAAAGTAAAAAAAGAAAACTCTAGATGAGGATTGTGTTAGATTGTGAAAAGTGTCTTAATCTCATGTAATGAGACAACTAGACCTATATAAAAAAGTACTCCTAAGTTTACCTTAAGTCATTAAAGTAATAAGGGACTTAATAATTAATTAATGATTAATTAATTATTAAGTGATTATCCTAATTACTCCAACACCCCCCTCAAGATCAACTTAGGGAATAGCTAAAAACCTTGATGAAGAATACAATGATGGATGCATGGATGGGTGGATGGGTCCCAGATAAAAGTCCTGATGAGGTACCCATGTACAAACAAGTGAATCTCTCATAACTGGAGAAAAGGAGAAAATTGCATAGTAAAAAAACTCATCTCCAAAAGAGAGAAAAAAACTGCACTAGTGAAAGAAGGATAGAAGGACTCAATGCAACCCACCAAGGACTACTTCTATCACACAAGTACAAAAGATGTCCCCTAGTAGGAGAGAAAATGAGGATAAGAACCCCCCCCATAAAGAAAGAGCTCCTATGCCAATGATGAATGCTTGAAGATAAAATATGATCTACTACCTACAAATAACATTTCTCCCCTTAGGAAGAAATAGATCTGTAGACACTGAAAAATGTCCTAATCAATGTCATACACTCGAAACATATTTATTAACATCATTTCATCTTTATCTATCCTCTTTTCACTTAATTAATTCAATTATCCTAGCTAATTAATTAATTTCATCATTTTCGTCTATTTTGCCTAATTAATTAAATTGGGTTAATTCACCTCTTTTTGCACTAACACTTCATCTCATTAAATTAAATAAATCAAAATATTTAATTTAATCCCCTAAGTCATCTTATTTAATTAAATAACCCTAAGTCATTTAATTAAATATCATTTCACCCCTCCCCTATTTATTAAATCATTTAATTTAATAAATGTCTCTAATTCCTCTAATCCCCTAATTGCATAAATTAAACCTTGTTTAATTAGAAATTAAACTAATTATTCCTCTAATCAAAAGGGAATATTCCCATGGAATATTCTTTATCCTTATTTGCAGAATTAAAACTTTGTTTTAATTTGTAGAATCCTCTTTTTCCTCACCCTAATGGAATATTATAAGGAATGTTCCCTCTCCTCCAATCAACTCACTTAGCTTCAAAAGCAAGTTAACCCTCTTACCTTTCTAGAAAGTTACCTTTGACCTGTGTGAGTAGGTCAAAAGTGTGTTTGTTTGAGGTAATTGTGAGCCTTTGATTAATCTTCATCTTGCATTCTCATCTATTGATGAGAATCCATAATCCATGCCTCTCATCTCTTTCATCTTGAACCATTGATTAAGCTTTTTGATCTCAACCATTCATTCCTCATTTTCTCTCCTATAAATAGATCACTATTTGGAGACAAATGGATCCACATTTTATTGCAAAGTCATGTTGTTGAATTTGCTCACATCCATACTCTCAATTTACACACATTTAGTTTATTTTCACTTTTTTTTAGTTGCATAATAGCTTCAAGCTTTCATTAATGGCTTCCATGCATCCATCTTAGTTTGTAAATAGATTAGGGTTTTCATCTTTTAGCATCATTTTAGCTTAAATTATCTTAGATTAGCTTAGCAATTGCATAATTAGATCATTTATAGCATAGAATCATGGTAACCTAGCTTGCATCATGCTCATTTTGTGCACAATTGAGGTTTTTCATACACCAAACATCATGGTTTCATCGATTCTCTTCCATAGAATTGACTGAAACAAGCTCACCATCACAGGATTAGGAAAGGGTTGTTGGTCCACATCAACGCGATACCAATTCCACAACAAGATAAATTTCAATGGATTAGAGTAGATGTTTTCTTTAAAGCTTTCATAAGACTAACATGTTGGGTTTTTTGATAAAATGTTTACTTTCAATTTTGATTGACTGATCTTGTTGAGATTCGAGTATTGGTTTCTTCATTATGCTTTGATTCTTCATGGATCAATCATGATTCAACCCATAACTAGTATCCTTGCATCGAAAAGATCCACTGGTGATTGGAGAAGCTAGTCCAAAAAGATGGGTGATGTTGGAGTCCAAATCCAAATGATGTGTGTCTCTAAAAACTGCTCAAGTTCCCACATGTCAAAAGGAGATTATGTCAATTCAGAAACCTGTGAAGACTGATGTAGAACAAGCTCCAAAGATGATGAAGATGATGGTGGGCTAGCAATGGTAATGTGGCTGTCAACAAAGAGGAAATGATTGTTCTCAAAGTAATCCTCTAAATCTACAATATAGGACTCCACAAACAAGGATGATATGTTTGCAAGATACGAATCCCAAGTAGATATGTCTGGAAGAAGATGGTTGAATCAATAGGGGCTAAAGATGTTTCAAAGACAAGCTAATCAAGAAAAATGAAATACAATGATGTAGTCTCAATATAAAGAGTGGGAACATGGAGACAAATCTCTAAACCATCAAAACATGCAAGACATGTGATATACTAAGCTCCTCTAAAGTATCATCATCAAAGGGTATGGAATATGCATTTGCAAGAGGGATGAGAAAATCTACACTAGAATCCTCTGGGTATGGAGAGATATGAGGGTCTCCATGGATCTCCCAATGTCAAGTTCAAAGTGTGTGAGGACATTCTATGTTCGATATAACACACATAGTGTTAAGATCAATGCTAGAACATATAACCCCTACAATATGATCTTAGATGATAGCCCATGTTGATAAAATCCCCAGTGTGTCTTGTGTAGGTATGAGTCCATACAAATAAGGAAAAAGATCAAGCCACTTGATATATGTTAGGATGCCATTTTGCCAAGACTCATAATTATCCTTTTCTAAGTTGATCATTGAAGGATAAACATAAAAACCCATGATACTTCCTCAAATGATAAAATCAAAGATTAATAACCTCAGTATTGATAAATCAAATCAAATTATGCTATCTAACACAAATAGATCCTTTCCAAGTGCCAAGACATCCAAGTAATTAAGTAGAATGTAAAATCACAAAAAATTGAATAAAATGTACTTGGGGTAGATTTTGGAAAAAGTGGATGAATGGATCCTAAGAGATATAAAATACCTTCCAAACACTATTGGAATCACAAAAATAAAAGATATAGGCAAAACATTATGAGCTCAAAAGCGCAAAATGAAGATTTGATTATGCTATACAACCTTGAGAATAAATAGATTGAGTCCATAAAAGTAGTTGATATGTGCAATGTATTGATCTGAATTATTTTGAATTGATGATTACCATATACAATGAATTCTTATAAAAGCATAAAAATAAAATCCTAGATGGGGATTGCATTAGATTATGACAAGTGTCTTAATCTCATGTAATGAGACAACTAGACCTATAAATAGTCCAATCTAATAATAAAAATACACTCCTAAGTTTAGCTTAAGTAATTAAAGGAATAAGGGAATTAATAATTAATTAATGATTAATTAATTATTAAGTGATTATCCTAATTACTCCAATGATGACACCTCATGGGTAAGTGCAAGAAGTTGAGTCCACTATTAGGGGAAGTGTCATTTCTTAGCTTTAAAATAGGTACCCATTCATTTTTTTGAATAGGTACCCATTTTAAAGTGGGTACTTATTCCAAAAAGTTTGAAACTCACAATCCATGTTATTCATTTAGATTTAGGCTTAGAAAAAGCATGGTAACCCAACCCTTAGCCTTGAACTTACAAGTAAAAGGTCATGGCAATGTCAAGAGAAAAAACTGACTTTAGCAATATGGCGGACAAGTTTTTTTTAAGAATTATTTTGTGAAATCAAAACCCATTATAGATGATGATCTTTAGTTTTCAAATATGTAAATTTTTAATGATTGGATTATTTTTTCTATTTTTTAATTAACTTATGATGAAACTATTCCATAAACATGAAATTTTAGGTTTTCGTATTTTTTTAATAACATTTAATTTTTTAATTATCTTGTAAAAAAAAAGTATATGGAATCAATATAAAAACAATTATTTACACAATGAAAAAAATGAAATTCAAAAAATGATTAGTTTAGGTCAAATTATGGTGTTCATACATGAGGGTATTCAAAAACAACAATTAGGTCCAATAAAAAATTAATTAAAAAAATTATATCTAAAAAAAATTATAAAAAAATATCCTCATTAATCTTCAGTATAATACACATATTTTCCTAAAAGGAACTATAAAAATACTTTTATTGAGGTCAAGTTATGGTGTTTGTACACGTGCATGCTATGGTCCTAAAAAAGTGTCTTTTAAAAAATGGTTTTTATACAGCCTATTAAAAATTATTTTGTATCATCTAGGTATTAGAATAAATTTACATATTTGAAAACTAGACTCAAAATTCTAAATTTTATATTACTAGACATTTTTAAGATTCAGTGTGCAAGTGCTTCAAAATTTCAATCCAACTGTGACAAATTATGAAATTCAGGAAAAACACTTCCACTTTTTGAACATTTTATGGACCCAACTTCTTGCACATATCCTCATGCAACCTACTATTGGTACCTTGGCCACCTTAGGTATGGGGGTACATGGGTCTATGAACCTTGTACTACTTTTTTTTTTTTTTTTTAATATTGCACAAGAAATTTTCAAATGATGTTTATTTTATTTTAATTTTTTTAATCTATGCATAGTTGATCATAGAATTGTAAGGTTGCATATAGGGTAATTTTTTCTTCTTCAAAACCTTGTAAAAAATGTTACAAATTTAATATATTTATTTACTATTTGGAGCCTTCTTAATCTAATGGTGAGATCTCTTTTGGTCCAAGATTTCATTTTTAGAAATTTATCCTCAAAACTCTCTTGGTGAAAACTCTTATATCTACAAATGTAAGCAAAAATTTACAAACACACACACCCCAAATTTATAATTCTCAAACTTTGCACAACACATCTTACGTGTTGAAATGTCTAAAATCTCTCCAGCATTGCCATAGATTCAACTTTCCTCCATATATACTCAAACAATAGTTAAATAAAAACATGTAGCTCTCACCTCCTTTGGTTACAACCATAGATTTGATACTACTTGTAAGGAAATTACCAAGTTGATCAAACCATTTCCTACATAACCCTATGGGAAAAATGCATAAACGATTACAAAATAACCATAATGCAAAGATCAAAGACATACCACAAGATAGTATAAGATATAACTTGGGAAAACCCTCATGAGGTAAAAACCAAGCCTCCAAATCATCCACACTCAATGTATTATTTAATAAAGAAAATATTACAATACACTTACAAAATCTCCATGAATACTTCTGAAGCATCAATCTCCTCTAATGCATCCTTCAGGTGTTCAAGTATAACATTTGTATAACCATATAACCACACATCCCATGCCATGCTTTACACATGCACTTTACAAGGGAGATCAAATCAAATAACATCCAACCCATCCACTAAGCATGTGCTCGCTTTTATAAACTAAACCTCATTCAAATGCACCTAGTGGTATTGGCTAAAGCATGTGTCTTAAATCCATGAGAGCATAAAACCTTGACCCAAGATTCAATTTTTGGTACTTAATTTTCCCAATATTAAATATTTTTCCAATCTACAATCCACATATAAAATATCTAACTATTATCATAGTATAACTTTACAAGTGGATCTAGATAAATATTTATTGTGGATATACACATCTCTACAAACAAATATTTGTTTCACATAATTAAAATGACTCTTTTCCTGTGCAAGGTGTACAACACCATTTTTCCCAACAAATTTCCTCACTTTTTCCTTATTGCCAATCCAAATTATCCTTCAACAAGGCTTTCTAAAATCCCTAATCTAGTCCATTATCCCCTCCTAAAAATTTACCAATCCGTGATTCCTTTGCCAAAATTAGTCGAGTTTCTCTAATCTCTCTCTTCTCCTCCACTTACACACAAACTAGAATAGAAATCCCCTTAGGTTTTATTTTCTTATATCCAAACCATTGTGCACACCATCATCACCCCATCTAGGGTCACACACGCCCCAAAAATTTCAAGGCTACTATTGAGTCTCAAAATTTCAACCTAGGGAATTGACCAAGGTAGTCTCCCAGATAGCTTAACCCCTTTTTCCTTTCCCTCCCAAATTTAACATTAATATTATATGATCAAATAATTATTCTGAGATCCTACAAATGGGAATGAAATTAGAGTACCGAGGTGACATTCCTTAATATTTTTAACTTACTTTAGGACCAAAAGACATTAATGGTCATACTGCATAGTGTTAGGTAGTATGAGTGATCACATGCCTATTAGGCTATAGCGCCCTACGTGCATAAGTGTTAGGTTGGAGCATCTAGCTCAAATGTTAATATCCTAGCATATTATAGAGAGCTAAAATTTTGCAAGCATATCTTTATGGAAATGGCTATGCAGCCCCCAAAACAATTATTTGACTGTATTTATTAATTAATTAAAAATAAAGAACACGTTGTATCTTTATTTTTAAGTAATTAATAAATACAATCAAATGGTCAAATCAGTCTGTTTTGGGGGTTGCATAGCCATTTCCTATCTCTATAGTATTCTATAGTACACTTCTCCAATAAGATCCAATGTATCTTTACTCCTAGGGATGCTTATTCTCACTTTTATCTTTAATTTACCTTCTCTTGTCCCAACTACTGTATTAGTTTGGTTTACTTTATATATATATATATATATATGGGCTTAGTGTTGTACTTTGCAACATGCATCTCATATCTATGTTATATTATACTAATATATTGAAAGAAAAGAACCTATATGATAATTTAAAATTTTTAAACTATTTACGTAGGGTTCTAAAATTTATTCATGCATATTCAATGGGAAAAACTGCATACCTATGCTCTTTTCTCCTTGTATTTTGGGTCTACAGTGACTAGATTATCTTTAGTGCATCAACTACTGTGTAAGATGGTCTATTTTGCATGGAAGTTGGCAAATAATGCTATCCATTCTTGAATCCCAACATTGTTGATTCCCCTGAAATGCACATCATTCTCTAAATACCCATTGTATGTCCTAATTTTAGAAAACTAATCTTGGGATCAATTCCATGACCATATATTTGAACCTCAAATTTTCAAATTTTAACCTTTTGGAAACTTTTTCACTTGATCATTATGAACCAAATAGAATACAAAATTTTCAAATTGTCTATTAGGGTTGGTGTATTTAAAGATCAATTCTAATTGGAATTGATCATCTAGAATGTGAAAAGAACTTATAGGTCAAGGAGCTTAAATAAGAATCGGTTATGCATTTTTTACTTGTGACATCATTAGGTAGCAGCATATTGATTTTTTTTTATGCTCTTGACCTTCATTTTCCACCATTGAATTAGTCCATCTAGGGGTTTGATTAAGGAGAACATGACCCTCATAATTTAGTAGATTCTTCAAATGTATTTGAAAACAATGATTATCCTTACACAAGTTTGGATATTAGGAATCAAGGCAAACATATTTCAAATTGTAAAGTTGTCCCAATTAGTCCCATGAATTACACTTGCGAAAAAAAAAATATAGTACACAAAATTCTATAAATTTTCTCTAAATATGTAAATGAAGACTACATCCTTCTTTGTCTCAATTATAATAGCGTTATGCCTTGTCCCTTCATTAACTGGTACATATTAATAAAGGATTCTTAGCTCAAGATTACTATGAACAAATTGCCATCCCTACTGAACTCCTTGCATCTTACACTGAATTTAAACATAAGACATGAAGCATCACACTATTCATGTAGAAGGCTGCATGCAAATATCATATTGCCATGAAAAACTCCCAAGTGAGATTTAAAGCTTACTGAAATGGTAAACAACAAAAATTTGCAAGCACCCAAAATTGTTAATTAAACAATTTTGGGGTAGGCTCTATGCTATATAGCTAGTGATGACTAGTTCACCATGAAGCTTCTCCTAGGGATCAGTATTGCTAATGGATGTGTTCCCTGCTCTTAAGGCCTGCTCAACCTCTTCTCTCCTATCAGCCTTCTCCCATCCCTGTCTAAAAGAGTGGGATGTGTTCCCTGTCTATCTCCTCTCTATTTATATGCTTCTTTCCAGCATCTCTTGGTAGCTTCTATAGGAATCTTGTTTCTCAAGTCTTATCTTTTGATGGAAGCTCTGAATGAAAGCATCTGCCAACTTGTTGATTTCTTCCACAGGGCCAACCATACTCTTATTATTCACATCCCCATCAATCTGTTGCATGCCATTTATTGGGCTGCTCAAACACAGACCCATATCCATCCCACCCACTAGGTCATGATTACAGCAATCATCCATGAACTTCTCCTCTGTTAAAAACCTAGACAAAAAATCATGAAGATTGACAGATGGGGAATGCAAGATTATCCCTCTATGGCCATTCATCTTCTTCTTGACAGCATGAAAAATAACACATTTTACTTTGTTAACATCTTCTTTTAAAGATCTTAGAACTTGAATGGCCTGTTTTGCAATCTTCATCTTCCCTGGTATTTCTAAACACACATGAATGAGTATATATGGCTCCTGGACTCCTTGTTTATCACAGCAAGGCACTGAGATTTTATAGTTGAGGAATAACATGCATAACATGATACAAATCAGAGATTAATAGGCTTCTTTGGTGGAGTTTAACTCCATGGAAGAGATAAATGTTACACGTGACAGAGCAACTGATCATTATTGGATGGGAAGATGGATCAATCATTAGAAAAAACATGAAAAAAAGAATTGGCAATTTTGTTTTGGAGTGTTTGAAAAAATTGAGTAGAGGATGAAATTTTCTTTGAATTATTGTTTTGGCAAGGCTACTTTACTCCATGAAAGTTAAAGTCATGTCATATCAGATGGGCCTCACTGGTCATGCTTTTTCGACTTTACATTACAGTCACAGTCCCATGGGACATGTGGCCATGAGTGATTTAGTTTTGGTGGCCATGCTATAGAAAAAGTAACCTAGGCTTACTTTGGCTATGATTTATATAATTGATATTTTGTATATCTTTATAAAGCTATAGAATCTTTGGGTGGTTATTAAAGGCAGAAACTTTTGATTTTAATGCACCATACACCACGTTTGTGGGAATTTGGTGATGAATGAGATGCCTCTACGTACTAGATTTCATTTTTCTTTTTTTCTCTTGCAGGAGTGGTATCAATCTACTTATTTCAGTTTGACACCTATCATTTTGCCACCATTAGGATTCCTTTGTCTGGCACGTTGCTAGTGATTTTGACAAGAGATGCAGAGTCTTGGAGTATTACGAGGATCTCGTACCACAAGTCATTTACAGTAGACCAGTGGCAATTGGCCTCACTTATTGCTTTGAGGCAAAGATCTCAAGGTTATCAATCAACTTTTAAAAAGTAAAGCCTTTACATTGGTGCAAATTTTTCTTGTGTATCTTAAGCTCAAATGATAAAACATCCGAGCATAACTAAAACATGTATAATTTTTCCTGTGTATATCTTAAGTTCAAATGATAAAACATCCTAGCATAACTAAAACATGTTTAAATTTTTCTTGTGTATCTTAAGTTCAAATGATAAAACATCCTAACATGACTAAAATATGTTTATTTTTTTAATTTTTTTTGTGTATCTTAAAGTTCAAATGATCAAACATTCTAGCATACTTAAAACATGTTTGAAACCAATTCAATTTAAAACATGTTTGAAACCAATTCAATTTCAAAAAGTTATAGATGAAGTCAAGAACACTGTCACAACAATAATGATTATTTAAATTGGATGTGAGTTTGGAGATTAGGTGGTGTTCAATTAATAAGAGATTTGACTTTTAGTTTTTATCAAGTACAAATTAATGTTGATTTATTAAAATTCTTGTACATTATGATTTGGAGGTTACGGTGATATGTGTTAATATTTCATTTTATAGGTCCCACTATGTATCAATTTCTTTTTATTTTATTTTTTCTATTAAACTTATTTTCAATTTATATTTGCTTTAATTTGTTGGAGTATGTTAATGTTTATGGTCAGATGGCTTATTTGTAAACTCACAATTCTTTCTTAAGAAATTTAATTTTAGTTAGGCTGCTTGAACTCATTTCACTAAATATATTTCTTCTTTTAATTTTGACAAGATTTTAAAATGAAATTGTTACTAACATAAAATAATAGCATGAAAATAGGATTTCAAGAACCTCTAATTCAATCTACATCACAAATATTTATAGTCATTCTTGTATAACACAATCTAATTATATAAAATGAGCAATGCAATTCATGCTAATAATAAACAAAACAAAATCATATTAGAAATAACTTAAAGACGTCACAAGAACCTTATTAACTCATAAATTATCCACCAAAAGGAACCAACAATAACACTAACACTAGAAAATTTGATAATCATCCTCCTAAATGAGTTGAGATTGGACCCACTAGAACCACTTACTAAGCACAACCCAAAAATGGATTTATTGGTAATTGCACGCACTCTAAAAATTGATAGATTAACATGAATGAACTTTGATTAGAGTTTATAATTCATTGGACTTGGATTGTTTGTTTTTGTTTGTTATAATATTTTGACTATGCATGTATTCCCTTGTTTTTGAAATAATCAACCATTATACTTGAATTTTTTTGAAATGGTTCTCTACAAGAATTTCCCATGCTCACCAAAAATTGTTCCATTTGAAGCTAATATATCCCACCTATATCCTAAGATATTATTCATTCTTTTCATATCAATCATGGGAACATTGTGACCTTGCAATCCTCCAAAGTGATGGGAAATCCCAACCTCTAAAAATTTAGAACAAACTTTAGAGTAGGTTGGTTTCTTCTATTATAGTGCTAATATTGAGATTGATTGGGGTGAAAAGGGAGAAGAAAGAAGAAAAAGGCGAAGAGAGAAAAAGGGCAATGCATTAGAATAGATAGAACCTTCAATAAATAATAATATAGTTTATCTATACATAGAATAAATTAACTTTCAAGATTTACTTAGCCGCAGTTAAAATGACAATACAAGAGGTAAAATTTTTAATAAAGTAATTAGGTCAAACCATTCATGATTAATTTCAATATAAAGAATTGATAAAATAGACACACCATATTTTATAATAGCTTTGTAGAATATGCAATTTCATTTAGTCCTAGAAGGCAAAAATACTTGAAATATTAGAACACTAAGAAAATATTACAAACAAAGGATTTTATATCTAAGGAAATATTACAAAGAAAGGATTTCACATCCTTCAAAATGAGAATACTTTTAAATAAAAATCAAATCTTTCATGAACATGTAGAGTCCCAATCTCTACCAACTTCCATATCTATATTAATTTTGTATACTTGAAAGGAAGAAAACCACTAATTTTCTCCCTTGATTGGCTTATAGAAGTCTTTGATGTTGGTTATGATCTTTTGTAAGTTTTTGCATGATTCTTTGTAGCCTTGTTCTAGTTTCAAATAATTTTCTATTGAAATTAGAAATATATTGTATTTAAAATTATTATAATTATATGCCAAAAGATAGAATAGGATATACATACACTATAATTGGAAAAGTGAGTGGATGAGGAATATAATATCTAGAAGATATATTTTGAGGGAATTATGTATTTTACAATTGCTAAATAAGAATAAATGGTAGCTTTTAGATGAAGCACATGCTATTAATAGATCCACATTATTAATAGATCTACATGTAAAAATAATCTATTTATCTAGATTTAGTTAGTGTTGGGGATAAGTTCTTATATAAATCTCATTGGCATAACCTCTTTTCATAAAATGAATGAAGTAGTAAAGTTATAACATTTTTCCTTGTATTTTTTTAAAGGGTAAAAAATAATTATTAATCAAGATAACTAATTACATATATCTCAAGTAAATTTCTAGATGGCAATAGCCAACAAGATAAACCAAATACTAGCAATCCACTTAGGATACCTGTAATACCAATTGGACAAGGAAAAATAACCAATCATACCACACTTCCTTGAGTCCAATCACCTACTACTAATCCAATTGGTCATTTTGAATAAATTGAAGTAGTTGTTAGGTCTTGAGCCACTCCAACCCATTCTAATCCATAATGTTCTAGTTATTAGTCCCCTTAGAGGCCCATTTAGCAAGGCAATCAATCCATGTTCCATTCTCGAACAAAATATATCATCTCAAAATTAGAAGAAACTAGAAGAATTTGCTTGACCACTTGAGAAAGTATCCAAGATGAATCTTCTAGATTCCTTTTATTCAACAAAGAAACCAAAATCATAGAGTCCATATCACACACAAATTTTATCCATTTAAAAGCACTTTCCCTTTTTTCTCTAAAAATAACCCAAGCCTCCATCAAGTTATTGGATCCCACCCCCATATAGGTGGAAAACAAGAATTGAACAAAGCCCATGTAATCTTGATCAATCCCTCCAATTCTAGTTGGACCAATATTTCCACAACCTAAACCGTCAATGTTTTAATATTAATCCAACCACTAGCGCTAGGAGACCATTTTATAGACCTATCCACTTTTCAAGAAGAATTTCCTCCATGACATGGCATAATAGGAAAGGTATCGAGCAAAAAACAATCCAAAAGATTGGCAATTTAGCTATCCAAAAGGGATATAGAGGTACCTCAATATAGAACTTGGCTTTAATAGTTTCTTTGAGGATACTTCTAAATTTATTCCAAACTTTCCAAACTAGACTCTAACCCCCTCAAAAAATTTAATGGTTTCAATCTAGCCATATTTTCCAAATAATAAAGGAAGGCCCTATATCCCAAGCAACCACTAGGAAAGGAGAAGAAACTGGAGGCATACCTATATTATCTCATAATTCAAAAAGAGAGGAAGCAAAAATTCTTGATTTGCTCCAAATATTACACCACAAGTTCCAAATCACAATGGAGGAAGGGTATTGAAAAAAAAAAGATGATTAGTTGATTCTTCATATTTGTTACAAATAACACGCCTAGATGGCCACCAAAAACACCATTTTCTTACGTTCTCCCAAGTCAAATATTTGTTTTGGAATATAAGTCATATGAATATATTGCATTTAGGTCAGCTAAATATATTCCAAATTCTCTTCCACTAGGGACAAACATGGTTCCCACCATCTTTTTATAATAACTTTGTAGAATATGCAATTTCATTTAGTCCTAGAAGGAAAAAATACTTGAAATATTAAAATACCAAGGAAATGTTACAAACAAAGGATTTCAAATCCTTCAAAATGAGGTTAGAGTTATTATTTATACAATCTATTAGGTGTTCAACTTGTTATACATTTAAATAAAATTATAGAAAGAAAAATCTTTCATGAACATGTAGAGTCCCAATCTCTACCAACTTCCATATCTATATTAATTTGTTATACTTGAAAGGAAGAAAGTAATTAATTTTCTCCCTTGATTGGCTCAAAGAAGTCTTTGATATTGGTTATGATCTTTTGTAAGTGTGTGCATGAGTCTTTGTAGCCTTATTCTAGTTTCATATCATTTTCTTTGACACTAGAAATATATTGTATTCAAATTATTGTAATTATATTCTAAAGATAGAATAGGATAGCCATAAACTATAATTAGAAAAGTGAGTGGATGAGGAATATAATATCTAGAAGATATATTTTGAGGAAATTATATATTTTACTATTTGTAAATAAGAATAAGTGCTATAATTTAGGTGAAACATATACAATTAATAGATATGTGTAAAAGGAATCCATTTATCTAGATTTAGTTAGTGTTGGGGATAAGTGCTTATATAAACCTCATTGATATAACCTCTTTTCATAAAATGAATGAAGTAGCAAAGTTTTATCAGTTTTCATTGTCTTTTTTGTAAAGGGTGAAAAATATTTATTAATCAAGATAACTAATTACATATATCTCAAGTAGATTTTGAGGTGGCAATAGCCAACAAGATAAACCAAATACTAGGAATCCATTTAAGATACCTATAATACCAATTGGACAAGAAAAAAATAACCAAACATACCACACTTCGTGCAATCCAATCACCTACTACTAATTTAGCAAGGCAATCAACAACCTTTTTCCATTATCTAGGAATATGAACAAAAGATATCATCTCAAAATTAGAAGAAACTAGAAGAATTTCTTGACCACTTGAGCAAGTCTTTAAAAGGTATCTTCCAAATTCCTTTTATTCAAAAAAGAAACCAAAATCATAGATTCCATATCACACAAAATTTATCTATTCAAGAGCACTTGCATTTTTTGGCCCTAAGAATAGCCCAAGCCTCCATCCGATTATTGGATCCCACCGCCCTATAGGCAGAAAATAAAAATTGAATAGAGCCCTTGTAATATTGACAATCCCTTTGATCAAAACAAGACCAATATTTCCACAAGATAAACCATGAATATTATTACAAATCCAACCAGTAGAGGGAGGAGACCATTTTCTAAACATATACAATTTTTTAGAAGAAGGTCTTCCATGGTATGACCTAATAGGAGAGGTACTAAGAAAAACAAGCTCCAAAAGATTGGAAATTTGGCTATCCGTGCCTCAATAAGGAATTTGGATTTAAAAATTTCTTTGAGAATACTTTTAATTTTATTTCAAACTTTCCAAACTAGAATCTAACACCCTGAAAAATGTGATGGTTTCTCTCTAGCCAGATTTTCCAAAGAATGAAGGAATGCCCTATATCCCAAGAAACCACTAGGAAAGGAGAAGAAACTAGAGGTAGACCCATATTATCCCATAATTCAGAGAGGGAGGAAGCAATAACTCTTGATTTGCTCCAAATATTCCACCACAAGTTCCGAATCACAATGGAGAAAGGGCATTGGAAACAAAATATGGTTAGCTTATTCTTCATATTTATTACAAAGAACACACCTAGATGGCCACTAAAAACCCCATTTTATTATATTCTCCCAAGTCAAACATTTGTTTTAGAATACAAGTAATATGAATATATTGCATTTAGGCAATCTAAATATATTCCAAATTCTCTTCAACTAGGAGAAAACATGGTTCCCACCTTTTTGCAACTATAAATTCTCTTTATCCTCTCTATTATCTAGGTGAGCCCCCTCCTCTTGAGGTGGAGGTTGGGTTGGTGTCCCTGGTGGGATGGTGTTGTTGGGAGGCTATTGTTTGTAGTTTTTTGATGTCTTTTGGCTTAGTGCTGGTTTTGGTGGGGTGTTGCTGCAAAAAAGTTGATTGTAAGGGGATTTTTTCTTCCTTGGCTCAGCCTTGTATTTCTCATATTAAGTATGAGAATTTGAATGGGTTATTTGTTTTGGTTGAGAACTTTGGTTGCCCTCTTTTTAATGGTTCAGAGGAGAGATGGATTTGCAAGGAGGAGGATGTTTAATAGTCTTTTGATGCTCTCTCTAACTTCCCTATTGAGGTGGGAAGTTTTGATTTGTTGGTTCTTGTGTGCAACATAGGGGTATAATGGTTTTTAAATTTTGTGTGTTGTTTGTTTTTCCTAGCTCTTTTTTTTTTAGTAGTTGGTTTTGTTGAAGCCTAGTTGATGCAAGTGGTGTCTTTGAACATCTAAGTAGGGATCAAGGTCCTTGTCAAAGCCTAGTTGTAAAGGGTTGAAGGTCCCTTCAATTCCTATTTTCTATAGCTTGATTTGATTTGAATATCTATGTATGGTTGTTGTTGATGGGCTACAGTTAATTTGATGATTATTTTCCTTGCAACTTCTTGCCTTATAAAGGGTTTTAGGTCCCTGCAAAACCTTCTTGTAATGGTTTTAAGGTCCCATCAAAACTTGTTTTATGATAATAAAAAACTATAAATACTAATATCCAAGAGAGACAAAATAAGTACCTTTACCATTATAGCCCCAATAAATAGTATTGGGCTCCCCCAAAGAGCAACAAGGATGACTAGCAAGAATAGAGGCAAGCATTTTTGTATCTTTATTAGATCCTCCATTGCTAGCTCTGGGGCTCACACCATTGATAGATCATAAACCTTCCGATAGTGGAAGAGAACTTGAATTCTACTACTCTCAACCAACTAGCTTCCAGGAATACCTTAGGGATTGAGGATGTAGAAAGGAAGAAATAATGGGAGGAAATTTATCCTAATAATTACACCAAAACAAAACATTTTCTCCCTTATTAATCATGCAAAACATCTACTCTTTAATTAGAGAGGCCCCCCTTTTTATTGTATTCCAAATCAAAGACCCCTTCCAAAATAGATCCATCTGAGAGATATCCTTATCCTCAACTCCTCCTAGACATTTATAATTAATAATTCTTTCCCGTGGTAGTAGAGGATTTTTGTACCAACGTCAAATTAATTTAGTATCAAGGGCTTGCATTTTTAGCTCAAAACTCCTAGGACCGATACCTTCATTTTCTTTGGGTTGAAAAACTTGCTATGGACTTACCGAACTCCATTTGTGAGTATCTAACATTCTCACCCATAAGAACTATCTAGACAAAGAATCATATTCATTAAGAAAAATCTTAGGGGAAGATAAAAAAAAAGTGTAAATAAAAAGAGCTTGTAAGACCGATTTGAGAAGAGTCAATCTTCTAATAAAAGACAACCATCAGAAAGACCAATGATTGACCTTTGATCTAAATATTTCAAGAATATTTCTCCAATGCTACCTATTTAAGGTTCTTGAAGTAAGATTAATTCCCAAGTAGTCAAAAGGAATCTATGCCCAATTTGAAATAGAGAATATTTTCAATTATTTGCTAAATAAGCTATAGAGAATTAAAGAAGAAAATACTAGACTTTTCCTCATTAAGTTTTTGGCTAGAAGAATATAAGTAAATATACAGGGTTTATTTGAATTTGATAGCTACTTCAATTTTAGCAACCTCCATTAGATCATTGTCATCAACAAACTACATGTGGGTTTGAGAATCCAATTGTTGGTCCCATTGCCACCCTTGGATAAGACCATTTCTTTTGAAATGCTTTACAATTATTCCAAGGACTTCAACTAATATAATAAACAAGGAGAAGAAGGGTCCCCTTAATGAAGACCTTGGGGGGCATAAAGAGATTTGAAGGAGCACTATTAATTAGAATAGAAAATGAAGTTGAAGTGACACAAATCATGACCCACTCCACCACTCAAAGTAGAAACCAAAGGGTAAAAAAATACGTTGAAGAAGAGACCATTTGAATTTTTCATGGTATTTTGACATATCAATCTTGATGAACATGAATTTTTCTTTAGAAACAACCATAGAATGAATCACTTCTTAAGACACAATAATTCCATAAAAAAATTGATGGTATTTAACAAAACTCCTTTGTACTAGAGATATAAAGGGGTCTAGATATTTTTTAAGGAAATCAATAATAATCTTATTGATTATCTTATAAGTAACATTACATAAGGAAATGGGCCAAAAACTATCTAGAGAAGTAACCCCCTCTTTTTTGGGCATTAGATCAATAAAAGTAGAGTTGATGTCCCTCAACATCTATTTTTTTCCCGAGATTCTCTAATAACTTCCAACAAATCAAATTTTAGGATTTCCCAAAATTCTTGGAAGAATTCAATGGGAAAACCATCAAGTCCAGGAGAATTACCCTTTTTCATTTGAAAAACCATTGTCTTCATTTCCTCAATTGAGATAAGTTCAATAATGGATACATGTTCACAACCTTCATAACTAATGGAGTAATGCACTAAAGAACATGGACCTCCTCTGCCAAGAACCGATCCCTTTGCTCACTAAACAAAGAGGAGAAGTGTCAAAAAAATTCTATATAATATCCTAGAAAGAAGTAAGATGATCCCCTTAAGCTAAAAGAAGATAAGAAATCACATTACCTCTCCTACGCTCTTTCATAGAGGTGAAAAAAAGATGTATTTTTATCCCCTTCTGAGAACCAACCAATTCTAAATTTTTGTTTCTAAAATATGCTCATTCTAACTCCATGCAAGAAGTACATAATAGGTAAAGATGTAGATGAATATTGTAAATAATTTTGTGTCTTTGGTAAATTAAGATCAATTATTCTAAATATAAACTATAGGTTTGTAGGATACTTTTTGTCAATATTGTGGGATAAAATTGATACAAGACTCTAAAAGAGTATAGATTTTCATCCAAAAATTGATGGAAAAATAAAAGTGGTTTACAAAACCTTGGTAGAAATAATTAGAGAATACTAATTGATATCCAAGCTCTTTTCCTTGTAGTCAACACTCATATAATAGTGCAATTCAAACATTAACAAATTAATCACCTTTTAAGGTGTGTTAGCAACCCATTTTGTTGCATCTCATTTTTACCCTCTTCTATTCTAATCGTTTATTTTATCTTTACTTGTTGATAATCAAAAACTAATAAATCATAAGTTTGTAGTATTGAGTGGTTTTGTGTCTTTGGTT